>FIZV01056685.1:0-12252 GCA_900050545.1 Trionymus perrisii | reverse complement strand
TGAGTATGGCTTGTAAGGAGTTGGTAAGTATAAAGGAGATGTGTACGAGGTTATTGAAAATTTATGTAATCCCTATTATGTACGAAGATATGTAATAAAGCTGCAATAAAAATAGCGAAAAATGAATACTCAAATAGTGAAAAAAACTGAAACTTGAAACTGAAACTAGAAAATTTGCAGTAAAATCTGCAAAAAATCTATAAATATTTAAATTTCTTCGATATTATTGACCAAACGATTTTCTGATGTCGATTGAAACTATTATTTGCAATTTGCCTATGGGTAGTAATATTTATGGAGTTTAAGAGTCGGCATTTGACGTTATCTTAGGACATTTCATCATCATTACAATCCTTTGAGTACGTAATTTGGTACTTATTTAATCATCTTAGGGTTGAATTGACGTTATGATTTTTAAATTTATAATGGGATAAAAAAGATTTTTTGCGGATTTTTCAACCATATTAAGGTACTATTTTGCGAGAGAGTGGTTACTAAAATCTATTGAGTAAATATTTTATTCAGAAATCTACTTTATCGTTAGACGATTAATTTCCTTGTGAATCAACGAAAAATTTAAGCTTTAGACTAGGATTTCGCGTACTTCTATACACATCTTAGCGTGTGAAGTTGTCTTTTATGTCGAGGCTGAACCTACGTGATTTATGCTGCAGTCATATTCTACCTTTCAAACGCCAGGTACAAATCTCGAATCATTTGCCCAAACGAAATTTTAACTAACTTGTTCAAAGCGAATACCATGATTGAAGTTATGACCGAAGCTGGCAGTGATGAAGAAGACAGATTTACATTGTGCATATTACCATACACTACCTACCTATTTAAAATGTCAATTATTGTCAAGTAGGGGAAAGTTGCCCAATTCGGGGTGGTTTCCTAATTCGGGATACCCTCATATCTCAGAAGGTAACTAGCGCACTCTGTCGGAAAATTTTTTAAAGTGTAGCCTAGACCTAGCCTTTCAAATTCTTACCACAAAGCCAAAAAAAAATAAAATCGAAATTCACGAGCTCGGAAATTTCTATGTGAAGTTTTAAAAGTGATTAATTTCGAAGAAAAATTAGTGTTTTTGATTATTGTTTGGTCGGAATCGAAAGTAAATGAGTTGAAGTTCGCAATTATGGTATCACAACATCGGTAAATATGAATTTTCTATTTTTTTCATTTTTTTTACTTTTAGCGATGAAAATGCCTAATTTGGGGTACTTTGAAAGCATGACAAACTCACCGGAACTGTTGTTTATTTCGCAGATATGGCTCGAAAAAATAAGACTTGGACCAAACAGAATATGGAATCGGCGGTGAAAGCTGTTCGTAAAGGCGAGATGGGATATCTAAAAGCATCGAAATTATTTCATGTACCATCAACTACACTCGAAAGGTACGTAAAATCGAAATTATTTTCATCTTCTGCGAGTAGACCTTGAGCATTGCATTTTTCTACGTGTGTTTTCAGATATTGTAAGAACGTCAGTAATACAGTCGACGATATAAAAGTCGGACGAAAGCCAGTTTTCACTCCACAAATGGAAAACACGCTCGTAGATTATTGTCTGCAAATGGAAAGAAAATATTTCGGCTTGTCGAGACCAGATATCCGCCGATTGGCGTTTCGTTTGGCAGAATTAAACAATTTAAAGCACCCCTTCAGCGAAAAAAATGGAAAAGCCGGTATAATTTTGTTCTAATTTCCCTAGTTTTTGATAATTTTTGTCAGTTAAATTCATTTCGGTGGTGTTTTTGTCATTTTTTTAGGAAAGAAATGGTTGATGAAGTTTCTTCTGCGACACAAAAACAAGATATCAGTTCGAACTCCGGAGAATTTATCGTATGCTCGTGCCAAAGGTTTTCGTCGAGAGAACGTAAATCAGTTTTTCGACATTTATGAGCCTGAATTTCAAAAAATTGGTCAAAATCCTCTGCGCTTATTCAACGTTGACGAGACCGGAATAACAATTGTCCAACATAAGACCGTAAAAATTATCGGAATGAAAGGCAAACGACAAGTTGCTGCTCTTTCTTCGGCCGAAAGAGGTGGTTTGATTACAGTTGTGACATGTATGAGCGCCGGCGGCCAACATCTTCCACCAAAATTGATCTGGCCGAGGAAGAACATGAAGTTGGAGCTAATGGACGGTACTCCGCCTGGATCTACGTGGGCTTGCCATCCTTCCGGCTGGATTCAAAGCGAAATTTTTACCGATTGGCTTCGCGAATTCATAAACATTACCAAACCAACTGCGGATGACCCAGTGCTTCTCGTTTTAGATGGTCACTACTCTCATACAAGAAATTTGGACTTCGTTAACTTGGTGAGAGAAAATCACGTTTCGATTGTATGCCTTCCTCCTCACAGTACGCATAAAATGCAACCGCTTGATGTTTCATTCATGAGTCCTTTCAAGACGTATTATGCAGCAGCGATTACAGACTGGATTAAAACTAACCATCGTCCCATAACACCCTATCAGTTGGGAAAAGTTTTTGGGGAAGCGTTTGCCAAAACTGCAACTTACAACGTTGCGGCAAACGGATTTCGTCGAACCGGTTTATATCCCTGTAATCGTAATATTTTCGAAGATCACGAGTTTGTCGTCGAAGAGAACATTGAAAACGAAATCGAAAACATCGCTCCGGTGCCCAATTCTTCTAACAACGTTGTTGTTGAAGGGAACATTGAAAACACCGCTCCGGTTAACAATATTATCGTGGAAGAGAACATTGAAAACATCGTTCAGGTGCCCCATTCGTCTAACAACGATGCCGGAAACTCTCTGACCGAAAATTACATAACACCCGAGTCAAACAGATCTTCGGCACCGGAAATGCCTTCTACGAGTGGAACTGTTAGAAAACAATTGTTCAAAACACCGTCATCTTCCAACTCCTCGAGATCTTCGGACGGTTCTTTCACGGTGTCTCCTTTCCAAATTTGCCCGGTACCAAAATTGAAAACGTCGAATTCGCAGAAAGGACGAAAACCAGGGTCGGCGTTGTTGGTCACCAGTTCTCCGCATAAGAAGTTGTTGTCTGCGTCGAAAAATAACCAGAATAAGAAGGAAGTGGCCAAACGTATGAATCCTACATCCAAAAAGAAACCGAAACGTGCCACCACTGCTTCCAAAAAGAAAGCGATGAAAGTGGACTCCAACAATACAACCGCTTGCATCTATTGCTGCACTCTCTATGCCCGCGACACCAGTAACGAAGACTGGTTGCAGTGCTCTTTATGCGATATTTTTACGAGAAATATCGCTTGCTTATACTACTCATTTATTCAAACCAAAAAATATGACTGAAAAAAGTAAAAGGCAAAAAATGACAATAACCGCAAAAAAAGTAAAGAAAAACGTCAAAAAAAAGTACCGCACTTACAAGCACAGCCTTTAAATACATTATAATACAAATACAATGCAATAGTGACTCTGAAATGGAAAAAATTCTAGAAACAGAGTGACAGAGATATAAAGTTGACTTCTGAAAAATTCAGTAATACTTTGCCAGGACCTTATTAGCATTTAAACTACATTCGCAAAAAGATAATAAATGCAATACATTTTCTGGTACATCGAGTCAACTGTAAATATTAAAAAAAGTTACCCTTTGATATTAACGAAAATAAAAATACGATCGCAGCGTACTATTTTTACGGCCGATACGCGCGTACTGGAAATTTTCATTTTTTTATCCGAGCCCGAAATAAAAATCGACTACCCGTTTTTAAGTTAATTGGATTAGTTGGCTTAGGGTACGTAACTATACGTAGATATGGTATGTCGGCTGTTTAGGAAAATTTACGAGAAAATTCAAAAATTTCATTCGCAAACGATATGAAAGCTCGCTTCTCTTCGCGTTAACTGATTATAAAGCAAAACCTTTTGCCAAGATAACAAGAATGCCGCTTACAGTCGTAAAAATTTCTCCTTTTCCACGCACGTAAGGATATTTTTTCTTCCGCACATGAATGCAAATCAGCTTGTGTGTAGAAAACAAGCTCGTAAAATGCAAGAAAATTGATCATTTGCGAAAGGAAAAAATGTAAAAAGAAAGCGTGCAAAGAAAAGGCCATTTCGTTTGGCGGTATTGAAAGCAAGCGTGAATAAGGGTGCGGCGAAAAACCCCTGTCGCCGAAGTCTTATTTGTCCTCGTAAAGAATGCCAGTTATTTACAGTATTACCTCGATGTTGACGACATAAGTATACATGTGTACATGTGTTAGGTGGATTTTATGTTCACCGGTACGAGTACCCCTACCATATTACCCCATCAACTCGTGTGGATGTGGGATGTGGATACTGGGAAGAGGGATTTTTAAAAAATATACCAATTTATTTGAACGTGTTAGGAACATCGGAGGAGAGGCTAGTAATTTAAATATGCACGTTATGAACAAAAGTTAAGTGTAAAAAGAAAGAAACAAGTCAAAATTTAAAAAAAAATCTCAAGTTTCGTCCCTGCCAACGCCGAAAAACGATAAAGACGTAGTTCTGACTTTCTGATATTTTGTTACAACCATGATTTTAAAATTGATTTAAAATTATATGATAATATCAACGAATTATTTCACGATCTTGTTATTTTATATGGGGAGAGACAAGCTGGCAACACAAATCCTTCTATAAGTAATAACGTTGCTAGAATCTTTCAAGAAATCAAAGAATTGAAAATTAAACCTTCAGCAAAACGGAAGTAGGTAAACCTTCTCATTTAGATTTGAGTTTTTGTAATGAAGTGGGCATTTTGATGGTGCTTTGGCTTCAAAGTTCAAATAAAACTCAGCCACTCAGGCAAAAACCTTCTCCAAACCTTCTCATTTAGGTTTGAGTTTTTGTAATGAATTGGGCATTTTGATGGTGCTTTGGCTTCTGTAAAATGTTCTCACAAATGATTTGGGTACATTACATATACCAAATTTATGGTGCTTAGACTTTCTCATCAGTGTACATGAGGATATCGCATAACTCAATACCGTTTGGTTGGTTTTCTCATTAGTCTACATGAGGATATCACAGAGCTCAATACAGCTTGGGTGTTTCAAATAAGTGGAATTTTGTCTTCTTTATGAACTCGTGAAATGTTTTCAAAATTGATTTGGATTCCACTCTTTTATGGTACTACCATAAAAGAATCTATGAAATTGTCTCAGGCTTGAAATAAGTGCCTAAAATGCTTCCATGGCGCAATCTTTGATTCATGCAAATAAAAATAAAATTTGCATCAAAGGAGAAATTCGATTCGACGGTACGTAAATGTCACCATATATACCATGCAGGCGCTATTAATTTTCAATTTACCTTTTAGAAAGTTTCTCGCGCGATACAGTAGGCATTTGACATTTTGTATTATCTTCACATTATTCCTACATAAGTACTCGTATAAGTATAGCACATGCGATAAAGATGCGTAATGAAACATAAGTAAACCTATATTAATATATAAGCCACAGCAACCTTTACGAAGCAATACAGGAACTGAGAGAGGTGAACAGGAAAGGAGAAGTGAAAAGCGAAATGCATTAAAGATGCCTTATTTCGGAGTATAACGTCCTCGAGGGTTTAATTCTGCCATTTGCTAGATTTTACCAACGAGCCGTGTGTTCTGCACAACTTCATACATACATCGTACTATTCCACTTTAATAAACTAATTAAATAGGAAACGTTTTCAAAGAGAATTATAACATGATATTTTATTTCCCTTTCGGCTTACGTCGACATTTTCGCTTTATATGATAATTTCTAATCCGTAATATTTGTAGCGAAAAAAATTCTTCGATGTCGCGAGCTGAAATTGAGATCTCAAACAGTCCTTAAAAAATATCAAATTTACGAGAGCCAAAAGTAGGTCACGTAGCTATTAATATTTTTATTTTTTAAATCGCTCACCGCGAAAGGCACCTTCTTCGAGTAATATAATTTTTCAACGATGGTGCGAAATAATCGCTGAAAAATGCTCATTATTTCCAAGGTAAATACCCCGACGAGTACTTATAGTTGATACAAGTATTAAGCGTCGCGATGGTATTTTTTTTCTTTACCGAGAAAAGTAATGACTCATTTTATGCTAAATTGTTGGTATATATGTACTTCGGCAAAGGTACCTACCTATTTTTTCATTGCAGAGTGAATTTATATCTTTCACAAATACATACACAGTAAGCACTCAATTCACAAATATAACGTGTTTGAATGCACATGTGAACTAACAAGTGTTACTTAATGAAATGGTCGCAGCACACAGTGTGACCAACGATGCAAATTGAATGATAAGATCAATATTTAAAACGCACACGAGCTCGAATAGGAAATAGTGAAATGAGGCCAGAGAGGGGGGAAAAAACTAAAACAACACTCGAATAAAAACAATCACCCTGTAATGGTTTTGTCTCTGTTTTAATCAGTGGGTTTCTCTGTCGCTCTGGTTGTAACCCCGATGATAATGATGATTTCCTTTTACCCTTATTTTTATTACCCTCTTAATATGTAGAACGTCATTACTAAAAATTCATACCCTACAGATATCGGCGAATAATAAAGTTAAGTGAAACCGTAGATTTTACAGATAATAACCTATAATATAGTTCGGCTCACGAACAAAATAAATTAGCTGCGGACTACGCGCACCAACTCGGATCCAATCTCGATGCAACTTCACTTTATGTGTTTTGTGTTTGTGTAAGTACCTACGAGAGAAAAAAGTGTTCGAATTCATTAAATTCGAATTTCAGCCGCGTACGATAATTAAATTTTCGATATCAGGTTTCAATAATTCTAAAATTTCTAAAAATGGTGTAGGTACTTCAGTTATTATTATTATTATTATTTTTTTTTTTGAAAAAATGGCTTCTTCATTTTGCTTTTCCTTTCATTCGAAAATATGCCCTCTTTTTAGAAATATTTCAAATAGTCGTAATAAATTAGAAATTTAATGTTTTTTCGTGTGTTTTTCTGTTTTAGGTGAGTATCGAAATTTAACTTGACACTGACAGAAAAATTGTGAATTTAGATCTTCCGTTCAGGAATTATGGGTATGCATGAGAAAATTTTCATTTTTTGATTTTCTTGTCAAAGACATTTTTACTAGAACACTCATAGCATGCATTGTTATAACGGATTTGTTCAATTTCTATGTAGCATTTGCACCCCTCGACTAATTGAGCCTTTCAAATTATTACAATACACCTTCGAGACTTGAAGTTATCGGTGTAACTTTTTGAGAGCAAGAGGAACCAAAAATTTTGGATGTTAAATTTGTCTACTTTCAAAAATGAAGGCGCTAAGAACCCTCAAATCTCACAAGTACAATTTTTGAAGTTCTGTAGTGCCTTCGTTTTTTAAAATAGGCAAAAATATCTAGTGCACTAGATTTTCATTTTTCTTAGTAGTACCCACACGCTTGATCAAAAAAAATTTCATCAATCAGGTTTCAGTTGAAAAAAATTTCTGAAGTTGTTGAAAATAAGTCGACATTTTTGCCTAACTAGTTCAGAAAAAAATTATGCCAAAGCATTAATGGATTTACGCAGAAACGAAAATTATTACAAAAAATGTTTGAAATCATTTCATTTTTTTTTTAATTCTGAAAAAAAGTTTCAAGAACTTCTACAAAAAAAAATTAAAATAAAAAAAAAATCAATTGTTTTTTAAAGAATTTCGCAAAATAAATTTTGATTTTTTTTTGAAAAAATTCCCGATTCTTGCAAAATATATTTTCAATTTTTTTTTTGAAAAAAATTCCCGATTTTTGCAAAAATAATTTTCCAAGTTGAAAAAATCCCCAATTTTAATTTTCAGAGAATTTCGCAAAAAATTTATTATTTATGCATGAAAAATAATATAAGATTTTTACGCAAGAAAAGCTCGTATCTTGGTAAAACAAATTCCTAAAATTGCAATAAGAAGCGATCAGATTTCAAAATTTTCAAAATTTTTTTGTAAGAAATTCTCAAGATTTTTGCAGAAATAATATCCCAAATTGAAAAAAAAAATGACTGAACATTTTCTAAAGCATTAGGTAAAAAAAAAAAATCAGGATTTTTGTACAAGAAAAATTTCAACATTTTGATAAAACTGGTTCTCAAAAATGTAAGAAAAACTTTTCAAGAATGTTGCTGAAAAAAATATAAAATGTGTACCTACCTTAAAATTTAAAATTTTCGTAAAGCGAATTCCTAAAATTTATGCAAGAAACATTTCAAGATTTTTACATAAATTTTTTTTCAGAAAAAATTCAAACCTGTGAAACAAATTTCCAAAATTTTTGCAAGAAAAAGCTACTAATATTTCTGCAAAAAAATTTCTCCCAGTAGTTTTTCCAAAATTGTCAACAATTGTTCAAAATTCAAGTTCAACATTTCGTTAATTTTTCGACCTCTAATTCGCCTAAAACTAGACGAGTAAAAAAGGGTACGAAGTCAATTTAGAAAACATCACGTTTTCGAAAATCAAATTGCCAAATTTGAATTCTATTAAGGGGCAAAAGTTAAATGAACGAAATGGAAACAATGAAACGACGTCAACAGCACGTACGAAACATGAATCAACCACCGAATGATATCGTATTATACATAAATGTTTTCGCTTATTGAAAATTCAAACAAAGGGCCACTTTCATTACATTCTTCGTATCGCATTTAGCAATAAAAAAAAAATAAACAACCGAAAAATACCTCTGCTAAATATGTATAGATAGATAGATACATATTGCATTATGGTACCTCGTATGTCATACCTACCTAAAATGTCCGAGTTTTAAAACTTCCATCTAGTTTCCCTCCGCTGAAAAGTTTCGTTTAAATGTTATAAATCATAACTATTTCTGCTAAACTCGTCACTATAATATACGTTCGAGTATTTGTGTATGTATTCCTTTGCATATAATGCTATTCGATTTCGAGTCTTGAAATTAGTTTTGCCATCATAGCACGTTTCGCGAATCGCGATTCCGGCACCGACAAATAATATGTTTACGTACCTCGCGATAGCGAAATATTGTTACGTTAAATATTTCATTTAATGAAACCGAGAAGTTTTTCTTTTCGTAAATCGCGTCATGCTCCCCTCAGATACCTCACACGCTCTATTACCTTTCTCACATAAAATATTATAACGACAGAAGGAATGCGAGATTTTCAAAACAAAAAGTAAACAGTTTATATGTTGCGAAGAGTTGAAGGAAAAAAAAACTAGTCCGCAGCTAAGAGTTACTCCCTCGCGTCATTCCACTTTTGCATCACGTTCACGTCGCGTTAAACAAAAATGAAAGTTTTCCCTCGTGTTCGCGTAATTCATACGTCCCTCGCTTTTCCATTAAGACTTCCGCAGGATATAGACTGATCCGTGGTGTGCCCGTTCAATAAGAAGTATTTTTCCTTTTTTTTTATTCATAAATTGGACTAAATTTTAAATTGTCAACTCCTCCGAGTAGTTGCTTCTATTTGTTTTTTATGTATATTTCCGGACCGAATGAGATTTGCTTTGTGATGAGGCATCACAAAAAGACTTCACTCTTGAAGAATTTCATCGAAAAGAAAGGCAGATTTTATTATTATACATATAAAAAAAAGAAAAAAAAAACGCGAGAAAACGATGAGGGGAGGAAATGAAATGAAAAATATACTATATTCAGACGACAAATTTGTAGAACGAAAATGGCTTTTGCAAGAGCTAAAAATATATAACTTTCGTGCAACAAAAATATTCGCTGATAAAAGGCCATCTCGTAGATCAAAGTGGAACATACACGTAGATGTAGTAAAATAAAGCCTCATATACTGGAAACCATAGATACATATAAAAGTTGAGCTTTAGTAGATCGCAAATGTAAGAATTCTCATTTGGTGTGTGAAAAAGTGGTGTTTTATTCATAGCATATCGATTACATACACCAATGGTATGTCTTCGTCGTAGCTGTCAAACGTACCAAAGCCATGAATCACAGGGTTCGAAGATACCTACTAGAGAGCTGTGACAGCGGCTAATTTATCGCCTTATCCTCTCTCACGCTACTTTTTACCTTATAAATTCAATTCTATTCCTTGTTCAAGAAGCCAAAGAAGATTTCATTAGATCGGTAGTTGCCACTTGTTTATTATCCACTACGATAGGCGACTTTTTACAAATGAGCATGATCTTTCTAAACTATCACAGCTTCGTGCTAGGCCTACGTGTAAAATAAATGGAACTTTGGAACTGGAAAAACCTATCGCTGTTCTCAATGCACCGATAAAAGGTGTGTCGGAGATGGTGGCTAGACACATTGAAATTTCGTATATCCGGGTCCAACTAACAAAAAACAAAACAAAACAAAACTTAATGTATACATGGTGCCTACCTTTGTAAATTAAGATTTTCGAAACCGTATTACCAGTCGATTAAGCTTTGGAAATTGATTGGCCATACTGGATTCCAACATTTTTCCCATCTCACTAGGTAGTAGATAGCACTTCGAAAATTCAAAAAAGTTCTTTTCACATTCGGATGCATATCCTTTAAATTGAAGGAATATTGTACAGGATGTTTCTTGAGCGATGTTGGAAACTCATTCGGTGAATAGGCAATCCAAAAGAAGTGGGAGATTTTTTTTTTTTGATCAGGCATATACTGAGAAAAATGAACATTTTTTTTTACCCTTGATATTTTTTTTTAAATACTCGATTGACGTCATTACAGACAAAGTTTGATCAATTTACGTAGCCTATAGCATACTTAACTCAGTGGTGAATCTAAAAAGAAAAATATAGGGATTGTGAAAATGACGTCATCAAACTTTTTATCCAATCATATCACACCAGGTTATCGGTACGGAAGGAAAACATCCCATATAAGCCAATAGGAAACGTTTTTCACTAATGTTTTCCTTCCAAACTGATAAGAAGTGACGTAGTTTCTCAGTCCCTATAGGGAAGTCAGGAAGTTGATACATTACTGTGTCACATCTTCAAAGGGGAATTCGGGGGAAAAAATATCGGGATTTTGTCCATTCGGGAAATTGTACGTTCGGGATTTCGGATTCGGGAAAATGAACGTGAATCGAATTGTTTTATGGAATAAATTGATAGTTCAACTTTCTAAAGAACTACTATTTTTTTTTAATATTGTGTAAATTTTTTTCAAATTTTCAAAAGCATAGCTATTGAATTGCCTCAATCGTAAAATTTTCAAAAATTCTTCAATTCACAAAACTTAATAATTTTTTAAAAATTACGGAATTTTCAAAAATTATAATTTTTTTTAAATGTCTAAAAATTGTTAATTTCGCAAAAACTGACAAATTTTCAAAAATTATTAAATTTTTGAAAGTGGCAAAATTTTCCAAAATTTTCGAATTTCTAAAAATCATTAGGTAAATTTCTAAAAATTGTCAGTTTCTCAAAAACTGAAATTTTTCAAAAATTATTAAATTTCTCAAAATAGCCGAATTTTCTAAAATTCTCTAATTCACAAAAATCATTGATTTTATAAAAATTACGGAATTTTCAAAAATCATGTCATTTTCTCAAAAACTGACAAATTTTTAAAAATTATTGAATTTTTAAAAATCTTAAAATTTCTAGAAATTGTCATCCATTTCAATTTTGGCATAATTTTCTAAAATTTAGCATTTAAAAAAGTACAATCAGAGGCGAAGCATCAAAGGGAGGGGGTTGGAGGGACTATCCCCTGGCGTTTTGGAGTTGGTAAAAGTTAACAGAAGTTGGAAATTTTGAGTAACAATAAAAATAAATCAAATAAATTTTCAAAGTTACATAATTTTGAAGTTGGGCCAAATTTTTAAAATTCATAATTTTTAAATTTTTGAAAATTTGATAAAAATTCAGATCTGTTTTAAGATGGATTTTTTTTTCAAAATTATGCAGATGAATTTTTAAAGTTTGAGTAATATATCTTTGCAATTTTTGAAATTATTTATCTTAAAAATTTTGTAACAGTTCAAAGCTATGGTAAATTTTAAAGTTTTAATAAATCACCGACAAACTTTAAAAATTTTATAACAGAATCATTTTTTAAAGCTGATGGATTTTTCAAAATTTGAGAAATTTTCAACACCCTTATTTTGATAAAAATTTTAAAATTTGGTGGTACCTATTTAAAGATTAAATTAAACTAATTTTAAAATTTGTTGAATTTTTACAAATTTTATGTAACTTTAAATTTATATGAAAATTCGAAATTTGTCACCTTTTAAATTTTAATTATTGTTAAAAGTCGAATTTTGGTAAGAATTCAAAGTT
>FIZV01056671.1:0-13352 GCA_900050545.1 Trionymus perrisii | reverse complement strand
ATTTTGCTGATTTGTGTACGTAGTCAATTGTTAATTCGATAAATTGATTTTTTTTACAATTTATAAAAATTTCTGTGTTTTTAAAAAATTCGTTCACTTTTCTATCGATCCTCAGTGAGTAAATTTTTTTCCTCGCTTTTTTGGAAAAATATTCATAAAGTCATAGAAAAATTGTACATAATCGTTGCTTAAATTCGTTTTCGGAAACCATCGGTTAATAAATTAGGCAAGTACATATTCGATTAATTTTCATTTATTTTCATTTATTTAGGATAAAGTTCTGGCTCTTTATTGATATATTTTTTTTGTTTGTTATTTATTTTTTCAATAATTCGATCTTCTGCTTGTAGGTATTTTGTTTCGGGATTCCCCCAGATGTTTTTGAAGACGAACTATTAAAACTATTTCATTATGATATACATGAAATTTACGAGTTACGATTAAAAATGGACCCAGCTACAGATATGGGCAAAGGATGTGCCTCCATTACTTATGCGCAGAAAAAAGATGTCGAACTAATTCAATCCCCCCCCCCGGGAGACATCGTCACCACCAAGAGACAGTAAAACAGGGTCAATTACCATACGAAAAATATCCACGACCAGGGCTCGGGTTACGATGCGGTATAATTAATAACAGGACGAGCACAGCGACGCGCGTATAGTTCACAAAGTTGAGCCCGGCTCGAGCCTCGAAAACAGACCATGGCAGAGAATTTATAGTATTTCCAGACAAATATGTATATACAGCCGCAAATTGACTCTCGAAACCTAATGAATAAGCAGATGATAAAAGTTGAAAATTCACTTTTATCAACAAACCCCTCCCCCCTCCTCTGCGCTTTGCCCCGGACCGAGCTTTCTATTCAGCGTCTCTCCCTCACCGTGGCTGGTTTCGTTTGCGAAATATTGCGCTGAGAGCCCGGTATTAAGGGCAACTTCCCATTCGAATTATTTCAGATTATAAAAGCTCGTTATAATGAAAATAAGTCGAACCGGAAAATAATTTATGAATTAATCAGTACGTATAGTAGATGCGCACTAAAAAGATTAAGTCGATTGACCTAAAGTCATGCGAAAAACTTAAATAACCGCTAAATTATTTAACCAAAACCGTAATACTGGCGCATTCGCTTGTATTTCTTTTGATAACTAACTAATCCTCCCCTTGTCCCTGCCACACAAATCATGCGCCATCTAAAATATTACCACCCATTACCAGATTACGGTGGCAGCATTTCAACACATACGAGTAACTTTTTCTTTCACGCTGCTTAGCGCGCTAACAAAAAAACCTCGTGTTTTTTCCTATACTTTCTCGACAACGTAAAAAATTATAATTCTTGTAAAAATCTCTCAAAAACACCTTCTTTAAAGAGTAAAACCCCGTATAATGCTACCTTCGCTCGTCTCCTCTCTCGCTTTATTTTATCTCAACCATGGTGGTTTTTTTTTTGTAAAGCAAATTTGACAACACCTGTGTGCGGCTACCTCGAAAAAAAAACTGCCAGATCTCGGTGGGAAAAAATCCCAACAAGAAGACCGACTTGTTATATCTTTTTTCTGGCCGTAAAATTTATTAAAATTATGCGAAACGTGTGCGGTCGCCGTTAAAAAAATAACAGCGTCGTTTTTTCGCCCAAAATGTTTCGCAGACTAGTAAAAAAAAAATGCGAAAAATTACATTTATAGGGAAAAATTATAAACATCGTCGACCTACAAACCCTTCCTCGACCAGGGCTCCTTCTCCATCTTCGTATACGCGGAAAATACCAAACAGTACCATACGTATATATTTTTTTAATAATTTAATATTCTTCTTTTAAGTGGAAAAAAACCCCCGCACATGAGCAACACGTGTAAAAGATGGCCACTTTAATTTTGATAGTATTTTAATTAAACTCACCAGTACCGCATAGTATATGAAATTTTTATTCATTCTGGATGAAAAAATATCCGGCTTACCTGAAAAAATAAAATTATAAAAAGGTGAGTAAATAAAGTCACACGGACGGTACAATACAAATAGGTCGTTGGACTTATCGAATATAATATGGATTACCAGTACACAAGGGACGGGTATAAGGAATCAATCAATTTCAAGTTATAGTACATATACGAGTATGTGGCGTTTCACCTTACGCGAGGAAATTTTCCAAAGGATTTTCCCTCGGGTTATTTCGTTTTGTTTATAGAAGACAAAAATAATTTTAAATTTTTAAAACGGTTTGAATTAGAGAAAGCAGACTACAAAGTTTAATAAAAACACGCTGAAATAAGGTAATTGAAAAAGGAAAAAGATTATAATCGCCGCATGCCTGCCATTAATATTAAATTTTACTTTCGTGCTGCTGAGGTTTTTAAATTGTTTTTTCGCTGAAAAAAAAAAAATGTTGACATATGACAATAATCATGTCGTGTAAATAAAGAGACCAATGAAGTACCCGAGGAAAAAAGTTACCACGGTGAAAATGCGAACCAAACGATCCTGCGACGAGCCAAAAATTTTCATCATTCTTTGTTTGGGTGTGCGTATATGCAATGTTTGTATGTGTATTTATCTGTTGAACGAAATCACGTTATATGAGTGATATCGCCAGCGATTTCGGTTGGTATTTTCCAATATCCCCTGACGACCGCAGTCCACCATCGTGGCATGTTAAATAATTCCATTAAATGGTGGAAAATACGATTGCAATCTACGATGTGGGTCGTACTCGTTTACTCTCGATGGTCTACGCAGTTTGAAATATCATTTGGGAAGAAAGATAAGCAGATATCAATATGAAATTTTGCCTTCGCAAACCAAAATTTCAATACGTTAGCATAGATTAACATACATAATAGATAGTCAGCTCAAACATAAAAAAGTCTCGCTAATTTTGTTAAAAAAGAGCTCGTTTTTCATCCAGTTGCATAAGTTATTCCCTATATTTTTAATTGTTTGTCCATTAGAATCTACAAATGAAAAGAAACCTCGGCGCAGTTTCTCGCCTGTTGTCGATGAATCCGCAATAAGAACAAGCATGATAAATGTTAGTAAACGGATTGATAATATAATGCTGAGTGTGTTTCAAATTATTTCACCTTCAATAATACTCTATATAATTCTTTTTAAAGATGCTGACCGTTGAATTCAACGCTTATAATTCAACCTACTCGAATGTTGAAGAAAAGTTTGCAGCTGCAAAAGAAAAATGCATCCACTTGATGGCCGACAAACGAATTCTGGAGAAAAAATACGAGGCGACTCGGCTTGAATTGAATAGCGGTTGAGTAGCAGCTTTTTTAGGATGGTCCGCCCATACATAAAAAGTCTCGCTAATTCTGTTAAAAAAGGAGCTCGTTTTTCATCTAGTTGCGGAGCTATTTCATAGATGGCGGTTGAGTAGCAGCTTTTTTAGGATGGTCTGCCCATACATAAAAAGTCTAGCTAATTCTGTTAAAAAAGGAGCTCGTTTTTCATCTAGTTGCGGAGCTATTTCATAGATGGCGATTGAGTAGCAGCTTTTTTAGGATGGCCAACCCATGCACAAGAAATAGTCTCACTAATTTTGTTAAAAAATGAGCTCGTTTTTCATCTAGTTGCGGAGCTATTTCATAGATGGCAGTTGAGTAGTAGTTTTTTAGGATGGCCCACCCATACATAACAAGGCTAGCTAATTTTGTTTTAAAAAAAGGAGCGCATTTTTTGTCTAGTTGCGGAGCTATTTCATAGATGGCGGTTGAGTAGTAGCTTTTTTCAAGATGGATGGAGAAAGACGAGGACTTATCGCTCATTGTGCATGTGTACTTTACAACACCCTTAGTCACAAAACTGTACAACTTCATTTTTTTTAAAGATTGAATAAGAGCAGGGCGACACTTTTTTATAAGTAAGTACATAAGGACGGCCTACATAGATATTACTTAGCTTAATCTGCGAAGATGATCATTTCCGCATTTGAGAAAAATTAAAAAAAAAATTATTCAGCCAAGAGAAGAAGCTAATCAATGAAATATTTCAAAAATTATCACAATTTTATGGTGTCTTGAGAAGAAAATTTTTCACTCAATTTTACGTCGTTGTGTGCTTTCATCAGACTTAGAGCTCCGACAAGAAAATTTTAGTAGTGTGTGCTTATCTTTCATTGTCAATGTCATAAATTTATTCTAACGCTCCAATAGTATAACTTTCTTTTAAAGACAAAACACCACAGGTATTTTCAGGGAAAAGAAGAAGAGCAGACAGCAAATTCCTCTATGATATTATCATTATTTCAAGCAATGAAGCTCCCGTTTGTTCTTTCATTCTTAACTTTCCACAATTTTAATTTTTTGTTTTCTGCTCTTTGCTCTCAAAACTTGTTTTGAGGAGCTGAGGCATCAAAAAAAGTCGCTTGAAGGAATAGGAACTTTTTTATGTGATGAAGTAGACTCCCTCTTACCAAATAAACCAAAAAAACCTTCTGTAGCAATTTGTTTGAGGTAGTGACATTTCTTTGCCTATTTCTACTGCACTATGAAAGTCATTCTTCCTCATAATTTGAACATGAAACCAATACAAACCGTGATGTTTTGGATAGGTACCAAATCTCCATCTCTAGCACGTATGTCAATTTCAATCAAATACATATACTCTCATCACATATCGACTGCTTAGATGCCGGATCTCGTAACCCACCATTTTTGAAAAAGTGAGGTTTTTGCATTTTCTGGTAGTTTAGGTACTTCAGCAACCAGAAACTGCAAAAACCTGACTTTTTCAAAAATGGTGGGTTACGAGCTCCTGCATCTAAGCAGTCGATATAATGGTCTCATACCTTTACACATCTTAAAAATCGAACAGATGAAAAATTCTTCATCAAAAAAATATTTCAAACTCGCAGCACGATAAGCAACGAATCAGGCTCGGACAAAAAGCGAGCAATGACTCCAATACACCATAGGGATATTGAGCGAAACGACAGTCGTTTCAACTACATCAGTATGTACCTATACGATGGAAGGACGATAATTACAATATTTTGAAATTGAATTTCGGGGCCAAAGCCATTAAGCTGGCCATCAACGAAGGCATATTTCGCGCGAATCATTCCATTCACAGGCCTGGCGGAGGTATCAGAGTACCCCTAACCTATTACCATGTAAATTAAACGATCGCAGGATCCGGTCATATGACGACATTAGAGACACGGTTTAAAAAAAAAAACAACAACAAAATACAAAAACGAATGAAAAAAGAGTAGCAACAGCATAGAGCATAGGTACGTCTACGTATACATAGTTACACAGAGAGAGCGTCATGTACAAAAACCCTGTCATCAGTTTACGCTACGGTACGCTCTATAGGTACCTATGCGAATAAAAAGCTGCGAAAGCAACAGGCTGTGTATACATTTGCAATTGACATAATATTTATTAAAGTTTTACGGGTATACATTTTTATTTCACGATTTAAAAAAAAAAAAAAGAGAGGGAGCGTTTACGATGAGAGTTTCCCTCATGTTGTTACCACCTCCACTACTATGGCAAAGCGACTCCACATATACGACCATGATAAACGGGATGAGGTGGTACGTAAAAAAAAAAAAATGCAAAATGATTCGTCCTCTGCGAAACCAGCAGGGAAAAATAATTAAAAACGACTAAGCTTCGGTGCTCTGAAAATGTTAACGTTAAACCGTAAAGAGACCTGAAATAACTATCAAAAGGAATGTTTAATTATTGTGTTGCCGGCCTTTGTGTAAACTACCCGTTGAATATTGTCCTTATAGTTGGATGGTTGGCAAAAAAAACGAGAGAGAAAATGCTGCTTTTTATAAGGGTCATCTTCATGATTGCATGCGCTACAGTAGGTATTAAAATTAGCTCTAAGTAGAAGTACAGCTTTTATTGCTTTCTTTTTTCAAAAGGCTTAATTTTAGCCATTGTTTTTTACCACCTCGCACACCCCCGCTAGCTAAATGGTTATCCATTCGAGGCAATTTATCGGTTCCACGCGCTCTTTCTCTCTCTCTAAGTCGTGCTCTACTCCACGGTGTGTAATTACGTTTAAAAAATTTTTAACGCCAAATTAAATTCCTCTTTTTTTTGGCGAAACAATAATCCACCACAAGCTGCCTCCAGCGTCTCGTAATTGTCCCAATTTCCTCTTCCTATCTAATCTGTAGTGTAGGTAAAAGGTTGGGGACTGCTACGAATACGACGCAAAGTCCCATTTCCAGTCTCGCGCGATATGTCGTTCGGTATCTCTCGATCTAGCAGCATGTATAAGCTTTCTCGACACACACCGCGGTATCCCTCGAGGCTTTTGTAGAGAGTTTAAAACGTCGTTAAATTATTTTGCGGTTATGCCAAGACAACCGACGAAGCGTATGGTACCCAGTAAAACTTGCAGCCTGTACCGGGGCCAGACCGCAAAGTCAGCATTTTCTTGGTTCCTATCACCATTAGGTAGTCCGTATGTACGAATAACTCTGCAGTATTGCCATCTTCCTCATGGATGTAATTTTTAATTTTGTATGTTTTTTTTTTTTTCAATTTTTCATGTATTGTACGGAAAAATTTGATTACATATTATCTTATGAACGCTGATAAATATAACGAAAGTGTTAATTCGCTTCAAGAAAATTTAGTTGTCATTTTCTCAAAACCTGTCATTTTTTCAAAAATTGTCATTCTCTCAAAAATTGCAAGTTTCTCAAAAACTGTCAAATTTTCAAAAATTATTGAATTTTTAAAAAGTTTCTGAATTCTTCAAAAGTTCTGAATTTTTAAAAATCGTTAATTTCTAATGACCAAATAATTTTATGAAATTGTAGATTTCCAAAAATTGTCAAATTTTCAGTACCTACCTGGTGCTGATGAATAAACTGTCATTTTTTAAGGAATATTAAAGGAATCATTCCCCTCTTGCCCACATACCTTCAAAATATATCAAAAGAAACAAAACGATAGTCCCGATAAACCCATCTGAAAAAAATACAAATCGAAAAAAAAATCACTTCAATAACTCAATTTATTTTTTTTAATTCTAATTCATTTTTTTACAATTTCAAATTTTTAGATTGTTTGAAAGTTCAAATTATTTAAATTTTTCTAAAAGTTTCTGTCCATAAATTATAATAAATTCAAATTAATCACACCCGAAAATTAAAAACTCAACTCATGTAACATGAAAGTTTGAATCGATGCTGAAAACTTTTTTGAGATCTTCCAGAATTTTTGAACACCACTTATACAAGATTTCCAAATATTTATTTTTTATAAACAGCACTTCAAAAAAATCTCATTTCTTTAAAAAAAAAAGAAAAAAAAACAATACTCATACGTAATCTTTCATTTCTTAAAATACCTTTTGACAATGCCCACGTCTACTCCTCTTTTTCAAAAAACACTCTCTTGAAGATTAAAAATAGCCCTGACTCATAGACCAGTCCATAATAACAATGAAAAAAATTACCAACTGGATGCGAAAAAAGAAAAAAAAAAGATAAAGTCACGCAAGTATTAATTTTTCATGAAAACCTTGTGCAAAGTACATACAAATACGTAATGTTTTTCTTAGAATTCGACTAAATTGTACGTTGTTGTATTTTGCCTAAGTATTTTACTTTGGCGTCGCCAAGTTGAGCACCAACTTAGCTAGACACGTAAAATGGCACACAGTGTTTTTTTTTTTCATCCTTTCACACAACTTCTACTAGTAGAGTATATCCTTGCTTGGAAAAAAAGTTTCCACTAAAAATATGAAAACCCATCGAAGGGTAACCATGGTTTTACTAAAGACCTCTTTGGGACAAACATAAGTCACATGTCAACTGACTACCCACCCACATGGTTAAAAATTGTAAAAGATAAATACTTAGAACTGTATACAAGAAAGACGAGAAATATTGCCAATTTGAAATTTATACCGAGTCGTGTAAAATTCGTACGTGTTTGGTTTCCTCGGCACGACTGAAAGGTCTTCCATTTAATTTCCATATTAGAATATCGTTCAAAGATTACGAAAAGAAACAAGTGTAATAAAAAGGATGCGGTATTTTAAAAGCTTGCACCTCGTAACACAAGCAACACCTTCGCCCATTCACTCACACCGTGGCTGAAAATTACACTCGCGAAACTCGCAAAAGCTGCAAGCTTCAAGGTACTCGCGATGATGGAGCCCCAGCTTAGAATATGTTTTTGATTTTAATTTTTATTACCATCGTGAGCGAGAAAGGAACCGAGAAAACAACTCAGAGCGTCGTTGCGTTGCACATGAATAGACCATTATGAATTAACAAAAAGAAAAGTTACCACCGGCAGCGAAGTGAAAAAAAAAATCACGCAGTCACGCGTCCTCGTATACGCACAAGGGCGGGCACTAGAAGGGATTAAAATAGGCGAATTTGTCGTCGTCGTCGCGATGTACTGCGGTATACAACAGAATGTATGTGTTAAGGCGTTGAATTTGTCTATAAGTCATTAAAAGTATCATAAATCACGGCCAAGGTGGCTTAGCCTGCGCCACTATAAAGCTTTTCATTATCAACTTTATACTACGAATATACTGTTGTGTTCTTTCCCGTCGCACGTTTACTTTTTAAGCCCTCGTTAGCTGTTACCCCTTTTTTCGCAATCGTATAGGCCACGTTTTGTACCTTTATTACGAAGTAGGTTCGAATGAAAGGTTCAAAAGAGCATTTTTAGCTTCTGCGTGTTTTTTTTTTTTCGCAATGCAGATCTCTTCCATCCCGGATGGTAATTCTATCACCATTATAAATAACGTTCGGTTAAATGAAACGTCAAAGTTTGCATTAAATTTGGATACAGGTCGTCACAAAAACGGCCCTTCTTCCCTTTCGTAACGCCTTCAATTCATACATGGAAAAACATCCAACGATAATGGCAAACGACTGTGACCAATTGATCGTGTCGTACGGACGATTAAAAGGGCTACGGCGCGTACGGTATATGTTCCTTCTACGCTATAGCCTGGGCCTGTAGAATAGCTAAACCCAAAACTAGAGTCCGAATGGTGATGGGGAGAGCAGGGAAGACGTTTAAAATGAATTTTATTACGTTGGCTCGATTTTATCGCAGCCCCCAATAAAGCTCGTGTTGCTCTTTTGATAGAATTGACCAGTGGACCAGAGACGAAATAAGCCCCGCATTTCTTTTCATTTTGTCTTATCGCTAGATCCGCCGTTCGGTGTAAATTAAGTTGCCTCCAAGTTCGGTGTTTTGAGACGTGAATTCAAAGAAGTTCAGTGAAATAACACAGCAGCCCTCTTCTTTTCAAAAAGTGTAGAAATTAAACTAACGGCAAAGCTTTTGCTAATTCTTTAACGCCATCGCAAGGTAAATCAGTATAATTGTGGGTAGGTAGCTAGGTACTCATTTTGCCGAAGATATGATGAAACGAAGCAGAATGGTTGACGATGATTTCAACAAATCACGATTGGGGAGTAGGTAGCATACTGAAAGTTTCAATTTTAGGATCAGCTATTTATTCATTAAGAGTCAATTCGAAATAGAAATTTCTCAATTAAACAAAAATCAACGTGACAAAAAAAAGGCCAAACGTACTCCCCTCTTACAACTCATTTCATATACCACTGAACAAACTCTCAACTTCTCTAATTACCAACTTTTCCAACTATTTGTAAAATTTCTATAAAACCCCTTTTACTTTGAAGTCTACAGATACACAAAAAGGTACATCGCAGCTTCTACGTAATACTTATAAAAATCACATCCTAAAACTCGGCCAATGTTTCGCACAAATAAGGAAGTTGTTAAAGCCAAGAAAAGTAGGCAACCGCGGTACCGAGATTAGGGTGGGTGAAAGTGGGGAACCCCGGGAGAAAAACAGCCAGATTAACGAACGACTGAAATTAAATTTAGACAGTCGAGTAATTGATTAAAAAGACGCAAAAATCGTTCGCCCGCTGCGAGCGAAGAGGTGCTCTTTTATTTTTCTTGGTTAGTCGTTTCTACGTCGGTAGTCGGTTGTCGCCTGCTCGTCGTTGTGGAAACAAGTGACAGCTTGGCGCTTTTTTTTTTTTACCTCGTGCCCAACTTAATGCGGCCACAGTACAGGGTTCGTATTGTAAATACGTATAAATTTACGATGAGGGATTTTTTTGCTGCCTCGCTCCATCACTCACGTCTGCAAATTACGATTTATTAACTTTCCATTTTGAAAACATACGAGTGAATAAGACGTATGTGTACAAAACGTATTGCTTAAAATTCACGACTGTTGTAAATCGAGTGGGAAATGTGGGTAATTTTTTTTCTCTCTTTAGGGCGAACATCTCATATTCCTCGAAAAATAGGAGGTGTGACGAGTAGACAGAAAAATCATTTTAAGTAAAAGAAGAACAATGCTTCATAATAAAAATCAATCCGAGAACTTTTTAAATGTGCATGTTCAAAATTTAAAAAAGAATTATGTTTCAGAATGTCCTGACAAAATACCTAAAAAGTATTTTTTCTGTAAAATGACTGATAAAAAATGTCTAAAAGTCATTCAATTTTTTAAACATTTATGTTTCAGATGTCTGACGAAATATCTAAGAGTCAAAAATTTTTTAAAATTGATATATTTTAGAATGCCTGGCAAAATATCGATAAATGTCATAATGTCATTCAAATTTCAAAAAATTCATGTTTCAGAATGTCTGACAAAATACATATCTAAAAAGTATTTTTTGTGTAAAATGTCTGATAAAATGTCTAAAAGTCATTCAAATTTTCAAAAATGTTTCAGAATACCTGACGAAATATCTAAGAGTCAAAAATTTTTAAAAATTGATACATTTCAGAATGTCTGACAAAATATCAATAAATGCCTTAATGTCATTCAAATTTCAAAAAATTCATGTTTCAGAATGTCTGACAAAATATCTAAAAGTCAGCGTGACGGTTTTTCGTTACAGTTTTTCGTTACATAACGTTTTTTTCGGTTATGTGCCAAAGCAAAGACATGAAAATGTCAAAAAAAAAAACTAAAAAATAATTTTCTCAAAAAGTTTTTTTTTTCAATAGAACAGGTTTTTCAAAAAAAAATAATAAAAAATTAGTTTTGTTAGAAAAATGTATTTTTGACTAAACTTTTTCAGGCAGGTATAGGTAAGTAATCATTTATTGAAAAATTCTATTCAAAGAAGTCTCGGAAGTCGCTTTAAAAAAATCACTACTCAATACTAATTGATTTTTTTTTTTTAGATAAAATGTTTCTAAAAAATAATTTTTTTAATGAACATTTTAATTTTTTAAAGTAGAAAAATAATTTTTGAAAAGTTGTGCTTTTTTCGCCAAAATTAGTAATTTATCATTTTCTTGGTCAAAAGCTGATCATCATTTGTTACTTTTGTGGTTGATTCGTCATTACGACTATTGTCATTAACTCATATAGAACCATTTCAGAAGCCTGGGTGAGATGAAAATGACGGAAATTTTCATGGTGAAGGTGCCTTTGCAGGTTGATTAAGTGAATTCTACACATACAACGATGTATTCGTGTACGAGGTTAATTTGGATAGGAGTGAGTTGGAAATGGCGACAGGGTTTTGGCATTGTCGACGTGTGCCGTTCAACAAAACATCCGCCAGCATCACTGGTACTGCGTATTGTCGAATGATTGATGGCGTATCCGTCGTGGAAGTCGATTTAGTAGTACCGGGCACTTGTAGTAGTCGTTCTACACAAACCTCGGACCAGGACACCGTACCAGGTAATTAACGGGAAAGCGAAATTTACCGTTTCGATTGGCGTTATGTGATCAGTTTAATAGGGCGATAAATTCCATAAGGGTAGGCTGATTTACGTAGGTACGCGCTTCGGTAATGTATACGAAGACGTGGCGAGGTAGCCAGGGATGGATGGAAAGCTTCGGCTGTATAGATGCCCGGTGGTTCGCCGTACGTGTGTTGTGTGTATTTTTGCACCAGTGGTATGAACTTTTATAACGCAGAGCATTCGGTATAAATTTTATTTAGGCGTTAATACGCGTTCGGGTTATTAGATTTAGCGCGTTTAACACCTCTGCACTTCTTTTTTGGTTCGCTTATCGCTTGGTCATATTTTCTCGTGCCGAGTGTCAGTGTACAATACATGTGGTGTTGATGACGACGCTGGTGGCAAATATTTCGTCGTTGGTTTCGCCTGCCAGTGTATTTTTCTCCCTTAAATTAATATTCGACCGTGTGTACTATTAATAAGGGGTTAATGCGGGATATTTTTTCCCCTGCTGATAGTCTCGAGTATACGGTATAAGCTATTAATACCATAAGGGATGAAGTCGGTGCACCGGAACGGTGGCGTTAATTATTTGTGTACTGCGATGTTTTTAGCTTGGTGAAAAAGCTCTTAAGAGAGGGGGTGAAAATGAAATACCCTCGAAATACGATCGTATAGTGTGCCAGGCCAAAGTCGTCTAGTTAATAAGAAACATAATATACTTGAAACTGCTATGTCTTATGGGACAGATTCGTCGTATATCTTGGCTTTTTTCCCCCACTTTCTTACGAAACAATGTCGGAAAAAGGGGATTGTGTCGAGCTTTTCTACTGTACCATGTCATCACCTTACTGTTAGGGTGCAAATTTCCATGTTAATCATTGAAAACTAAGCCTACATAAGATGGTTTTTGGCGTTTGGTGAGATGCAAAGTATGCCAGGACGAGCAGAACGCAGGAAACCCTTTTCATTTCCTAAATTCTACTTGTATCTAAGTACAGACTGAAGGTGCATGAAAATAATGACGACACAATGCGGCTTTAATGCATTCTTCTGCGAGGTGATAGTGTTTATAAATTACCCGAGCCCGGAATTTGGTAAATTAACAGGTAGACTGAGCCGTGTAATGGTTTCATGGATACAGCGAAGAAGCGCCAGTTGCGTGATTTTCTACTCGAAAAGAGACGATGGTAATTTCCGTCGCGTACAGTTGCATTTTGCCAATTGGTGACAATGGCCTCTGAGGATTGCTCAGTTGAGAAATGCTGAGCTATTGAAAGAATTCGGATAGTTTGATTCGTTTCGTGGTCGACTTTTTTTGCACCAGTGAAATATTACGATGCATGAAAAAAATTCATCTCAAAAAATATACCAGTTCGCTCGAAAAATCAAAAATTAAAAAAACTATGTTCGAATTTTGAAAAAAATTCTTCCCAACAAATTGCAAAAAGTTCGTACGAAAATGAAAAAAAAAATGATAAAAAAAGTTTTTTTTTGGAAAAAATCTCTATTTTAGAAAAAATAAAAAAATAAAAATCATGTTGGAGAAGCACTCAAAAGGAAAAATTATTAAAGAATAATAACTTCAAAAAAAAAATTTCTAAAAAAAAAAAAAAAAATTTAAATCCAAAAAAAGTACAG
>FIZV01056659.1:0-15639 GCA_900050545.1 Trionymus perrisii | reverse complement strand
TTATTATTTTTGAAAAATTTTTAGTTTTTTGAGAAACTCACAATTTTTAGAAATTTAAAGATTTTTAAAAACTCAATAATTAAAAAAAAATGATTTTTGAAAATTCTGTAATTTTTGTAAAATTAATAATTTTTGTGCATTAGAAAATTTTAGAAAATTCAGCGATTTTGAGAAATTAACCATTTTTAAAAACTCAAAAAATTTGTAAAATTCAAAAATTTTGGAAAATTTTGCAATATTTAAAGATATGACGATTTTTAGAAATTTGACAATTTTTAAAAAATGATGATTTTTGAAAATTCGTTAATTTTTGTAAAATTAATCGTTTTTGTGAATTTTAGAATTTTAGAAAATTCGGCGATTTTGAGAATGTGGAAAAACTGTTTTTGAAAATAAGTAAGAAGATAGTAAGTCCTAGACACCTACCTACTAATCCATATGAGTAAGTCCATAAAATATTTTATGAAATTTGATAAAAACGAAGTTTCCTAAAATGTTATTTGGTTTCCAATTCAAAATTTTAGTGAAATATTTTTCGAATATGTTTTAGGAAGCGAGGTGCTCACAAATATTTTTCAAAAGAATTCGATTCGCGATGTTTTGATTTTAGAGAGGGGGTTGTCAGTCAAACAATACTCCTGCAAGTATCTCAAATTGATCAAAAAACTCACCAAAAAAATTTTATTTGTCTTAGATTCGCTCGAATGAAGAACCCAGTCAAAATACGAGTACTATCGATATGTCTCATCTTGGCCATCAATTTGAACCTCCTTCATGCAGCCACATTCACTGAGGAGTTCATCTCAAGCCAAAACTTTGTCGATAAAACACTCCTACTGAAAGAATTCTTCGAAAATGAAACCAGAGTATTTGTCACAGCTCCGTCAGGTTTTGGTAAAACTACCAACTTAAAAATGATCCAAAAGTTTTGTCAAGTTGAATCTCTAATAGAATCTCCATGGATTACATCAAGGGCGAAGAATCTAATTCAATTCGACAGAATTTTTACAAAACTAAAAATTGGCCAATATGACCACATAATGATGGAACATTTGGGTCAACACCCAGTAATATATTTGGATTTCAAAATCGACCCCGAAGAAGATGTAAAATTGACCAAGGAACAAAACACACGCCGGGTGTTCAAAGAAGTGATTGTCAACGCAGCCAATGATTATAGGGATTTGATCCTTGACTCGAATCACTCGATGGGAGAATCTAAATTCACCTTCGAACTAGATGCACTTCAAAGGTTAATGAAAGATGAAAATATGACAACAGATTTGCCAACACTGGACCGCGTTCTGGTTCAAAGTGTCCATTTCTTGAGCAAATTTCTAAAAGGATATTACAACAGGACTGTCGTATTATTGATTGATAATTATGATTATACCGTGTGTAAGTCTTATGTTGACTCTGGAGGACGTCTAAATCTCTTCGACAAATTCATCGAAGGACTTTTACGGGAATCTTTGAAATCTGCTGATCATGAACTGTATTCAGAAATAGGATACGTCATGATTGCCAGTGTTACCAGCTTAAAATTTAATTTCGAACCGAATGAAAAAATGCAAGGATTCTTATTTTACGACGACCATCCCTACACTCCTTATTATGGCCTGACCCAAAAAGAACTAAATGATTTGCTGGAAAAGAACAACTATAACGAATCAGATAAATCTATAATCAATGAATATTGCAACGGATTGGAGACGAAGGAAATGTGCCAAAAAATTTACAACACGTCTTGCACCATGAACTACCTCAAGAGTAGAACTGCAGGCACTTGGATTTCCAGCAGCCCCACCAATTTCATATGGAAACTTTTCAAAGACTCCGAATACCTCGACCTCTTCTGTAAATTACTGAAACATTGCCCAACAAGGCACGGAAGTCACGATTTCATCTCTTTCGCTGATTTCTCCAAACTGGTCGAAAGTGATTTCAACGAACCGTTCGTCTCGGGGGGAAATTGCACCGCAATTTCTTTCCTTATCCAGCAAGCACTTCTTGGTCCCATGAGAGGCAAATCATTCTTCGATATTCCGAACCATCTGGCACGACAACAGATCGTAACAGATATGCAATATTATTACGAAAAAGAAGCCAATATCGATTTGAAACTCCTAGGTTCCTATCTGTATGACATTTTCCTCTCGATTAAGACAAATACGACGGTCGAGTCTAACTTGGGTCGATATTTGACCGAGGCATTTCGTAAATTCAAGCCCATAAATGTTACCCGTAATTTACACGTACATTTTACAAACCGTACGAAAAAGGTCAAAAGCCCAAAACCTACAAATGACACGAATTTAGAGAAGAACCTCGAATCCTCGAAGAATTTCACTGCCAAAAATCCTATGCACGAAGCGGAGACATCTTTAAAATTTATACACCAATTGATCATTCATTTAGGTGCTTTGACCAATCCGAATTTAAAAGTGATCGAAGACTATCCGCAACCGATAAGCCATGAAAAAAGTAGGGCAAATACAGAGAGACGCTGTGCCACTTGCATTGTACACGATAATATCGCTCTGATTGTTAAAAATACCGATACAGTAACGTTAAAAGTAGCAGAAGAAAGGGCTCATAAATTTTACAATTATTCGCAGCCTGGTGTAGACGTAGTGAGGTATTTGATCGTTCACTTTGATGATCAAAAGCAAGTAACGACTAGTGTTAGTATAAGAAAAGTTGTCATTCAAGGAAATGGCAGTTCGAGGGGTAAACGAAGGAAGAAGTTGAGAGCCAACATGACTAAGTTGTTCTCCACGGTAATTGTTGGTAATACTACAGTTATTGTTGGTAATACTACTGTCAAGGTTCATAATGCTAATAATACATCAACAACTGGAATTTTCTGAGTAGACAACAACGAACGACTAATTATGAAACTGATTCTATTGGAAATACTTTTGTAGGTATGTTTTTAAATAAAATCTTCAATACATTTTATATTCGAGTTATCAATTATCATAATTTATGATCCGATCAAATATAAAAATTCACACTCAAACCCCTACCTATTTTTTTATTGATCTAAATCGAATAAACTGTACATTTCTTATCTCAATAGATCAAACTGATTAAGGAATTTATTCAACGGACACTTTAATCATCACGAGTTTACCGATAATATTTTGTAAATGGTATGTTAATGAGTAACTATTTGAAATTTTTCATGTTTTGTGCTCCTTCAAGTGAATTTTTGGAAAAAATTATGCCTTAGAAATGAAAATGAAAATATATTTACAAACGTGAGTACCTACATTATTTTGTCCCTACATAGTTCATAATTATAAAAAGAAAAACAAAAAGAGAAGTTTTTAAAACATTTCTAACGAGTTTGCTACTTTAAAATCATTTTCAAGAATTTCAATACCAAAACTTGTAGGTTTGAAGACAAATTTTCATTGTAAGTCTTTTTAAAATAAGAAGCCTATGGATAAATTTTCCCACAAATTTTCACGATTTATTAAAAAATTGAAACCTAATTTTACAATTTTTGGTCAAAAATTGTAATCTGCTTTGAAAAAAAATATCAAATAATGACTTCTTTTTTTCAAAATGAATTATTTTCAAGTCGGTGATTTTTTGTCAAAAATTGTGACTTGAATTTTCAAATGCCATTTTTTTTTTATCAATGCAATGACTTTTTCCTAAAATGGTTTATTTTTGCAAAATTTTTAATGAAATTTGATTATTTTTTCTGACGAAATGATTCATTCATTATTGATTTTTTTTTAAATCCGCGAATTTCTGGTTAAAAAGTGTGACTTGGCTTTTTGAATATTTTTTAAACAAAATTACAAAATAGTGTGAATAACTTATTTATTCAAAAATGACTCGATTTTCAAGTTTATAAATTACCTCAAAAAAACGACAACAGCAACAACAACAACAACAACAAAACAAAAAACATTTAATAACTAAATAAAATCAGCATTGGGTCCATATTGACTTTTTAGATAGGTAGGTACCTACTATTTCTTTGTTGTTAGGATGACTTTTTCAAAATGACTCATTTTTCGAAAATTATGTGTTGATTTTTCAAAATTTTTTGTTTTTTATCGAGGTAGTCACTTTTTCTCGGAATAACTCATTTTTACAAAATTTCTAATTTTTGGTTATAAAAGGTGAACTGACTTGGAATTTTTTGTCAAGGTAATGACTTATTTTCTCAAAATGTCCCATTTTTCAAGAGCGATTGAGTATTTCGTCAAAAATTATGACTTAATTTTTCAAACAGTTTTTTTAGTCTAGGCAATTACATTTTCTCAGAATAAGTCATTTTTATTTTAAAAAATAGGTACTAATTTTTGGTCAGTAATTGTGACCTGACTTTAACAAAAATTGGTCCAAGTCATTACTTTATTTTCTTTTCCAATAAAATCCATTTTTAAAAAGTCACAGTAATTTTTCGTCAAAAATCGTGACTCATTTTTTTTTTTTAAATATATATATATTTTTTTGTCAGTGTGTTAAATTTTTCTCAGAATTACGAATTTTTACCAAGTTTTTTCGAGCAGAGGGGAGAGCAAAAATTCTGACTTGAATTCTTGAGGTTTTTTTTTTTTTTTTTTACGAAATAAATATGATCGACTTATTTATCACAAAGTCAACTAATTTTTGGTTCAAAGTTGTAACTTGATTTTTCAAAAACTACATTTTTCGAGGTATCTTCGTACATACTTAATTGTTTTTTTTTTTCAGAATAATTCATTTTTGTGAAATTAGTACTTTTTGGTTAGAAATTGAGACACGAATTCTTGCACAATTTTTTTCTAGGTAATAAAATTATAATTTAATTTGTCATTCATTTATTTTGACAATTTTTTTAAAATACAAAATTACAGTAATTTTTAATTAGAAATCATAACTGAGATAATAACGAAATAATATCTTTATGGCAATTTTCTGCCAAATCAACAAGTCACTTTTTGATTTCATTTCTGACTTTTTTTTTCAAATTGAAAAAAATGAACATTTTCCAAGATAAGTCTAAAAGAGAAATTTAAAAACTGCATTTAAACGAATTGGTTTTTACAACGCAAATTCTTCAAAACACTCGTAGGTATATAAAAAAATTTCTATCTGTTGTTTACAGTAACAAATTACCGTCATCCCGGTCATCAATCCATTCCGAATAAATACCCACGTCGTCGTTGAAATTGCTTCAACCTTCTCGCCATGATCCTATTAATTCTACTATTTAACTCTCACCTGGTGCACAACCTCGTAACAGCGGACACAGAAGAGAAACGGGCAGAAGCGCAATTCGACCAAACTCTCATCTCGTCGAAATACTTCGTCGATAAATCCGAACTGATAAAAGTTTTTTTCGAGCACAACACTCACCGGGGAGTATTCGTCACACGTCCCAGCGGTTTCGGTAAAACAACGAATCTTCGTATGATACAAAAGTTTTGCCAAGTTGAAATTGACCCTTCCACCAACAATATAATCACGCAGGAGAGAACCGACGCTTATAAACTTTTCAAAGACTTGAAAATCGCCCAACACAAAGATATCGTGGAAAAGCATTTAGCCCGACACCCTGTTTTGTATTTTGATCTAACTCGATTCGTTATCGAAGGCGAAGTAACCAGACAAGCGGTAGTCGATGCCTTGGACGTGGTCGTCAAGCAAGCTCTAAGTGAATTCTCGTGGCTGGAGGGCTTATACGATGGATTGAACCAGACTCCGCCACCGTATTGGAATCAGACCACGTATTATACCCGTATACGAGATTTTGCAAATTTCTTATCCGAATATTTTAACGGCACAGATGTGATCATTTTAATCGAAGGGCACGATGTACCTTTGCAGAAGGCGTTTTTAGACAATTTGGATATGGTACACAGAGTCCATAGAACCTTGCAATGGATACTGAGGTACCTGATTAGATCCGAGTCGATTAAATGGAATATATTGATCAGTGCGGAGAACAGTCTATTTTTCAGGTATTATGACGTAATGTCATTCATACACCAAGACAGATTCCTCTCAGATTTCCCATACACTTCGCATTTCGGATTCGTCAAAGAAGAATTGGCCCTACTGATGGATAAATACAATCTCAACGAAGACCAGAAAAACGAAATTGAGAAATATTACGGTGGATACAAATCCCTACATAAGCACAAATCACTCTACAATCCATCTTTAGTCATCAAATACTTATCAAACAGAGCATCCTCAAAGGACCTACTCCCCAAACACATGATTGCTCCAAATAGAACAAGAATCCTTTGGAGATTCCTCCGTCACTCCAGATTCCTCCGCGGAGCATCCAAGTTGATCAAAAACTGCCCAATTAGGCACAAATACCTCGAAGATTTCAACCTATTCGACGCCGATCATTTCATCGAATCTATTTTACTCGAGCCCAACGCCACAGAATCCCATTATCGTATCCATTTAACGTATTCGTTGCAATTGGGATACATAAGTCCGATACGTCAGCACACCTACATCATACCCAATCTCGAAATGAGAAACATCTTCTTGACTGATTTACGTTACCATTACGAAGAATGGCTCAAAATGAACATAACAGAGTTAGGAAACTGTCTCTTGGAGTTTACTCGAGTTCCCAATGAAAAAACCTCAGATACGATAGAAGGCCTGCAGGCAGCTTTGACTGCCTCGTTCCAGAAACTAGAAGAAACTCCGGATAACGACACCACCAACGAATTTATTTTCCAATCGATTATACACATTGCTGCTTTGAAGAATCCGCACTTGACCGTTGATGAAGATTATCCATCTGCAATGTTACCAAATAACACCAGAGAACTGGTACAAAAACAATGCGTGACTCTCATCAGAAGTAGCGACACTGCGACTGTTGTTAAAATAACGCATTGGCAATCGGCTGAAATAGCTTTGAAAACAGCTCTAAAGTATTATACGTATAAAGTAGGCGGTATAAAAAGGGTGAAGTATTTGGCTATCGATGTGGGTGAGAATTATGAGGCGAGTTTGACACAAAAGGTGGTCGATTTGTGATAGTATCTGAATCATTTTTATTGTTTATTGAATGCGGAAAAATTGTATCTCTTTTGTAAATAAATTCGATGTAAATAAAGTTGATTCTCGTGTGATTTTTTTTTAGTTATGAGAGAAACGTTCTTCTGAGAGAATTTCCAAGAGTTGTTTATAAAAATTTAGAAAATACTTAATTTACAAAATCTATGAAATTGCAATTAAGTACATCCCTTCTTCTAAATTGAAAACTACAAAATTTCAGAAAATTTTTCAAAAGATTATTCACAAAATTCCAAAAGAAATGTTCCAAACAATTTTGAAATTTATTAGGTAAGTACAAAATTTCAGATTTTTTTTACAAAATTCAAAAAAAAAAAAAAAAATTCTCACAAAATTCAAAAAAGAAGATAAAATTTCTCACAAAATTTCAAAAGATCATTCAGAAAATCCTATGAAACTTTTCACAAAATTCCAAAAGTCGTCATAATTCAAGCAGGTATAGCAGAATTTTAATTGATTGCCAAATCGCAGAGTATTTTTCACAAAATCTCGGCCTACTTAAATATTATCAAAATTTACAAAATCCATGGTCATTTTTTTTGGATTTAAATTTGAAAAATTTTGAAAGATTCATCAAGACGATTCCACAAAAATAATTAACATAATGCCAGAGAATCTTCTCCAAAATCCGAAAAAATAATTGATAAAATCTCAAAGAAAATTTTTCAACCCATTCAAAAGTGTCAGAATTTTTCACAAATTCTCAAAAAATTGTTCCAGAAATTTATTTAGGAAATTCCCATCCAAAAAAAAAGGATTAACAATTTCTTAAAGATAAAACAAAATCTTAAAAAAAAATTAGTCACCAAATTCACGAAATCGCAAGAAATTTTTTTTTAAATTATGAAATTTAGATTTCACAAAATTTTAAAAAGTTTCTCAAAAATAATCCCAATTTTGTTTCAATTTCAAAAAATTTTCTTGAAAATCACAGAAAATAATTCATGAAATCCAGAAAACTTTTCACAAAGTTTAAAAAATTAACAAAATTTTTCAAATAATCTTAGAAAATTCTCACATAATTTCTGAGTTTTATTAACAAAATCCCAGAATACTTATCACAAAATTTCGAAAAATTTGACCGCATTGATGACAAAATTTTGAATGATTTTTCACAAAATCTCTAAAAACTTGAAACATTTTTTAGAATTTTGATCTAAAAAAAATTGAACAATTAATCAGAGGTTTATCAATAAAATCACAAAAATAATTCAAAGACGTTTGATAAAATATTTTTTTTCAATCCCAAAAATCATTCAGGTATTAAATAGGTAGCCCTACCAGAAAATTTTTCAAAAAATATTGAAAATTTTTTTGGAATTACTCACATATTTTTTAATTTTTTTTTGTATTTTCAAAACTTTATTTGTAACCCTTAGAAATTTTTGTACAAAAATTCAGGGTAATACCTCACGAAATCACAGAATTTGAAAAAAAAAATCATTTAGTTTAGATGTTATGAAATGTTCAATTCCCCCCCCCCCCAAAGATTTATCAATAAAATTTTAAAAAATAGGTAGCTTGCAAAATTTTAAAGAATTTTTTTTTATAAAGTTCTGTTTGTTGTTGTTGTTGTTGTTGGTTTTTGTTTTTAATTCCAGAAAATTATTTAGAAAATTTTCCGCAAAAAAATGTTGACAAAATTAGGGAATTACTCACAAATTTAAATATCAGATTTTTACATTTCCCAGAAGATTTTTTTAAATATACAGATAATTTTGAAAGATTCTTCAATAATTTATTACGTGACAAAATTCTAAAAAAAAAATAACAAAAAAAAAAACAAAAAAACTGCATAATTTCAAACAATTAATAACAAAGTTAAAAAAATAATCAATAAAAATTCGCAAAAAATCTCAAAAATTTAATTGATTTTTTTTTTTAGAAAATTACATAAATTACAGAAGATTTGCAATTTCAGTTTTTTTCAGAGAATTATTTATAAAATTTTAAGAAAATTTTCAAAAGTTCCAAAGAATTACGAAAAAAATCCTAGAAAATTATTTACAAAAGTTCAGAAAATTTTACAAAAAATTCAAAAAGATCATATGCAAAATCTCAGAAAATTTTATAAAATAGAACAGTTTACAATTTTGAGAATTTTCAGAGAATTGTTCACATAATTTCAAAAAAATTTCCAAAAATTTCAGAGAATTATTATTAGCAAAATCCCAAAAAATAATTTACAAAAATTCAGAAAATTGTACGCAAGATTAAAAAAAAAAAAATTACAAAATTACAGAAAATTTTTAAAAATTTTGCACAATTTTTCAGAGAATTGTTCACAAAATTGTAAAAAATTCCAACAATTTCAGAGAATTACACTACCTAACAAAATTCCAAAAAAAATGATATCCAAAAATTCGTAGAATTTTACGAAAAATTCCAAAAAACCATTTACAAAATTTCAGAAAATTTTATGAAGTCTGAATTCAGATTTGGGAAAATTTTGAAGAACTCCTTTGAAAATCATTCGTATTAGTAATTTCAAAAAAAGATCCAAAAATTTTATAGAATTTAAATTGTTGAATAGAGTTTAAAAAATTAAAAAAAAAATTACGTAATAAAATTATTTCTTGTACTTATCTCACTTTAATACACAGAACTTTACGTACATCGTCCTCATATCGTACGTCTCATACCACCGTCGAAAAAAGACCAATTCAAACTGCTCCCAAACCTCATTTTTTTCCTCCCTCAACTCATACGCACTTTCCAAATTACCAAAAAATACATCCAACTCCTACACGACCAATGAAACCTTCCGAAATGGTTAGAAAAACTATTCTTTTATCCAATTACAACCTCCACCTACGAATACATTTACATTACAATCCTCGAAATTCGGCAATGGTTGAAAAAAAAGGGGCAAAATCCCATTATCTGCATACGCTCCATATTTGGTAATTCGCTTCGCACAAACGCGTTGCAAACTCCGGCGGTGAATCCTCTTTAACAAACCTAACGTTTAATTTCCTCTGACACACGACTCGAGTTAATTCGCAGAAAAGCGTTTCGGATAAAACGAGGCAATTTATACGCGGAACCCGAATCCCACGCAAATTCATCCAGAGTAATTCTTCAAAAAGTACCCGCATAAACGTAACAATATGTACGTGGCGGTAGCGGCGATAATTTATAAAAAAGCAAGACCACTGTGACGAGCAAACAAAAACAATCGTCTCGTATCGATTTGCCAACTTGCTGTTCTCGTATGTACTCGTATTATACACGTATAGTTGACTGTTCGAGTCGTGCAAATTGTGTGAGGGGCAAGTGGTCACTCATATGCCTCCTACACATGTACCAAAGTATCGTTAAGGGTTGGTTCGAGCTTTCTGCACGAGCATGACCAGCCCAAATACAGCGTAGATTTTTCGTGTAGGTAGGTAATGTAGGTATACCTTATGAAACGCTTATTTCGGCAAATTTACACGAAAGATCGGATGCTATATGGCATTTGGCGCGCAACGAGCATCGGTAACGTTATTATACGTATTAATTAATTACGACTCTGTTTTCTCTTTCTCTTCGCTTTATCTTTGGAAAATATCCCAACAGAGAGTAGCTAACATGATTATGAACTTTTCCACCGTATAATACTCTAGACGTATTTAAAAACTACTTTATGGAAGAGTTTTTATGGCATAGGGGTGCGGCAGAGGGCAGCCCTATTACGTCGTGTAAATTGGTATAATGCACGCGCGGGCCACCTATACCTTTCCTGCTAATTAATTTAACAACCTAATCGTAGCTGGATAAATAATGAAGAAATTACCTACCATCTTACGTAGTCCTATATACATTTACGTAGCTAATTTACAATCTAACTTTTCAACCGTCTGAGTTAAAACATGTGCACGAGCGGATGAGTGTTTTAAAACTTGCTGAGATGTTTTGAACTTCTAGGTGCCTTTAAAAATTTTTTTCTACTCAAGTTGGTAAAGGGGACGGGGGTCAGTTGAAATTTTAGTAAATATTTTGAAACATGCATTGATGATTTATGTTTTTTTGATTCGAGACCTTTCGATAAAAAATTCACAATATTTTTTTTTTTAATTAGTCTGAAAACATGGATGGTTTTGAAAAAAAAAATAGTTCATTAAAATCTTTTTTTTTAGAATTAATAGGTAAGTACTTATAATTTTTTTTTCAAGGTAGCACTATCGGTTCAACAAGTTGCGTTTTACTTTAGCAGGGGCTGTAATTTTTATAAATATTCTAGTTCTTACGTATTTTTAAAGGCAATGGTTTCAGCAAGTTTTCTATTTCAATCGCCTTATAAAATTAATAAATTTGATTGATTTTTAATTGGATACTTTTACTTTATTTTATCAATTTTTAAATTCGATTATTTCGTTGAATTTTTTAGAAGTCGATAATTGGGTGAAAACAATTCATCAGTTGATTCTTCAAAAACTATATTTTTAAGAAAATAAATTAAATTTTGATGGGTTTCCAAATTCGAAAATTTTTATATTTTCAAAAATCGATCATTTCAATGATCACATTGCATTTTTTAAAATCAACAATTTGAACTTATTTGTTATTTTTGAAATTTATGGTTTTATTTAATTTTCAAAATTGATAATTTTGTGTGATTTTATTATTTCAAGCATTTTTTTGAAAATCGATAATTCAATTTTGATTATTGAAAACAATATTAAATTGAAGAAAAAAAACACACTTTTGAAATAAAAACTAAATTTTTTTCAATTTTCAAAAATAATAAAGTACATAGGTAGGTGCATTTATTCATTTTTTTAATTCAATGATTTCTTTAAAATCAAAAAAAAAAAAAAAAAATGCAACTACAAAAAACGAAAAAAAAAAAAAAATTTAAAACAAAAACTTTAATTACAGAAATTTTCATAATAAACAATTTTGAGAAGTTTTTCAAAGAAACCAACAATTTTCAAAAATTTTCAAAATTGTTAATTTTAATTAATTTTGTAATTAAATTATTTCTTTGAATTTTTCAAAAATCGGCAGTTTTAATCGATTTTTGCACAAAATAATTTTACCAATTTTTTAAAAAACATTTTTTTTCGCAGCTCTCCAAAAATTATAATTTTAAACAAGACATTTAATTTTGATCGATTTTCAAACTGGATATGTTTTATTTTCAAAAATCGATGATTTAATATTTTAGTTGATTTTCAAATTCAATTATTTCGTCGAATTTTTCAAGAAATCATTTTAATAGGCTTTCGAACAAAATAATTTCACTTTAAAAGAATAATTTTATTCAATTCCTTAAAAACCATGGTTTAAAATTTAAAAAATGTATTTTCAAATTTAAAAATATTTTTTAATTTTTTGAAAACAATAATTTTGATTTTTTTGATTTTTTTTTTAATCGATTATTTTTCTTAACTCTTTCAAAAACCATATTTTTTAAATTAATCATATCGAGTTAGTTTTCACCGATTTTCAAATTCGAATACTTTTATCAAATTTTCAAAACTCGATAGTTGGTCTGATTTTTGGAAATACTCGTATTGGTTGCATATAATTCTCAAAATCGTCCATTTTAGTTAAAATTCAATAATTTTACTAAAATTTTCAAAAATTGATACCTACCTTCATCGATTGATTTTAAATTCCAAAATACTCTTTTAATTTTTCAAAATCGATAACTTTACCCAATTTCTAAATCAATAATTTCATTCAATTTTAAAAATCGATAAATTCGATTAATTTTAAATTTTCATAAATTTCGTTCAATTATCTACATATATTTAAAAAAATAATAATCTTCGTAAAATTTTCAGATTTAATTTTGAACAGTTATCAAATTCGAAAATATTTTAACAATGATAGGATAATTTTTGTCCTGGATTATGGGAAATTTTCATTACAAAAAATGTTATAGTGGGGGGGGAGGGTTAGAATTTTCAACATATTGAAATTAATTGACTTTTGAACACTTTTGTAAGCCACCAAAAAAAAATCATAAACTTTAAAAAAACACAACAAAAAACAATTTTTCTAATTTGAAGTAGGCTTTTTAATTCCCAAAGTTTGATAAAATATAGGTATCTACGTAAAACTCATTTTCTCAAGTTATAAGATAAAAAGTTGAAATATTGTATATCTATGAGCAGTAATGCGTTGTAAGGAAAAATATATCCATATTTAATGTTTTTCCATAAAGGGGAAAGATTTTGATTCAAAATGACCGATTTTTTTTTACAAGTTCGAATAATAGAAAATTTGAAAAAATTAAAATTTTTAAAAAATGGAAAAAAGTGACAATTATGAAAATTAATAATTAAAAACGAATTGATAATTTGGAAAAATTTAAAAAGAGATAAAAATAAAATTATTTCTTAAAATTACTCAAAATTTTTAAAAGAGGAAAAATGGAGAAAAAATTAAAAAATTAAATTTCAAATGATACGGATTGTGATTTTCTGTAAAAATCATATTTCAACAATTTTTCAAATTGATAAAAAAATCCACTTTCGTGCTTTGTAGTTGACAAAAAAAAAATTCTACGCACTTGTAAGTTACTTATACAATATTCATACGTATGGGTTACTAATTTAGTTGACTAATTTAGTTGTCTTGGGATACATGATTCATCAAAGAGCAGAAGTATAATAAGTTGCCTACTCGGTTTGCCGTAAATATGATGGTAATGATGTGTGTTAATTTGCCTACTCAGTTTGCCGTAAATACGTATGTATCAAAGTTTCAAAATCAACTTTGGTTTCTTAAAAAATAATGTTAGGTATTGAATTTTTAAAAACTTGATAATTTGATATACCTACCTTTTGAAATCGATGGTTGGATTTAATTTTCAAAATTGATCATTTTTGCTGAATTTCGAATTCGATAATTTTACTAAAATTTTCAAAACTCGATAGTTACTTCGGATTAATTTCTAATTTCAATAATTTCATTAAATTCTACAAAATCGATACTTCGATTTAATTCTTGAAATTAATGGTCCTATTCAATCGTCAAAATTCAAATTTTAAAAACAATAAAAAAATTCTACGTCATCCATTACGACCCACCGAGAAAAATTCCTCGTTGCCGCATGAACCATACCACGTGTGTTTATTTTCTTACCTCTTCTGCTCAAATGCTCTTCGACTATGACCGCACTGATCATATAGACATTTCCCACATTGCCCAGAACCGATAATCCGGACATTAAGAGCAGTCTTCCGACGCGACTCCATTCTGGACTCATCGTACATGGTGATATACTCGCAGCAATTATTTCTTCAGTGGCTATTAACGTTTCGTTATTCATATCTGTGATGTAAAAAAAAAAAATCAAAAACACGTAATTTATTATATTTTGTATTTTTCAACCTTTAAAACGTATACCTGAATAAAATTAATTACGCTTCGTAAATCCTATTATATGCTACTCATACTATACATTCGATTCGACACGCGCTATAACATATAACATAGTAGATAGAGGTACCCTTTATAGAGGTGTAAAAGTGGAAATTTTCATTTCGTACGTGTTACGAGGCGGGATTAGGGTAAAAGAGTGAGCTCACACGCTCACACCAGCATTTATGTCGCCTAGTATTCGCTCGCGTGTGTAAAAAGACTAAAAACGTTATACGAATGCGAAGATGATCGATGCGACTCGGTCACACAGGCATTATTTACCATAAAACCATCAAGGAGAAACGTCCTTTGAATTATTTCTTCGCAGAGTATCACGTAGGTACTAGGTAGGTATTAGACCTTGGTGTATGCATTTGCATCGATCGTACATCCGGAGATCAGGGCTCGTAAAATAAAAACAAAGATCCCCATATACGTCGGTTGTTCGCCCGAATGTCGTTATCGTTTGAATATATGGACTGTGTTGAATATTGAAGAAGCCATAACGCGCCAAATATTCTCTTTTTTCTGGCATGAAAATCGATTTAAATGCCCCGATGGCCTGACCAAAATATACGTACGACAAGTTGTACACGTGTAAGGAAGATTAGTTGGGTGATTCTTTTGGGGAGGCGTAATTTTTTAGGCTCTTTTGAAATTAAATATATAACTATTTGAATGTGATTTATGAGATGAGGTAAATTTTTTTCCATATAAATTCATAAGTTGAATTTCAAAAATGAATTTCAAAGGAGATTGAGTAAAAAAAAATGATCATAAAAAAATCTCTTATAAAAATTTTTTAAAAAATGCCAAAAATGGATTTCATTATAAAAATTCGTTTTTTGGGCTGAGAAATTTAAATCATTGAAAAAAGTTGATTTACAAAAAAATTCAACTTGCTTAGATAAAAATTTCAATAACTGTATCTTAAGTTCATGATATCCTTCTCCAGAATTAGTGAAACCCTTATCTCAATTTTTGGATAACTTCATGATAATCATATCTCAAGTCATGATAACTTTTCCATACTTCGTGATAACCATATCTCAAGTTCATGATATCCATCTCCAGAATCCTTGATAAACTTATCTAATAACTCTGGATAACCTTATTTAAATTTATGATAACTTTAATCGGAATTTGTGATAACTTTGTCCAGATTTTTTGATAATTTTATTCCATATTTCTTGATAACCTCATCCCGATGGAAGTATGATAACC
>FIZV01056608.1:0-10049 GCA_900050545.1 Trionymus perrisii | reverse complement strand
TTTTTTTTAAAATACCCCCCCCCCCTTAATAAAAGTCTCGCCCTGCTTTTAGCTAATCTTTAAAAAAAATGAAGTTGTAAAGTTTTCTGAAAGAGGGCGTTGTACAGTACGCATGCGCAATGCATAGACATGTTCAATTCTTTCCCCTCCCCATCGTAAAAAAGCTGCTACACCGCCATCTCTGAACCGGCTCTGTAACTAGACAAAAAACGAGCTACTTATTAACAAAATTTTTCAAATTTTCACTTGAATTTTTTGAAAAAAAAAAAAAAAAAATCAATTTTTAATAAAATGTTTAATTTAATTTTGAACAGTGGGGTATGTGCGGAGGAGGGGGCAGTGGCAACTTCAATTTAAAAAAAAAAATAAAATACCAAGCTTTTGTTATTATTTTTAATACCTATTTGTACTGTTTTTTTAATCATTTGAATTTTTGAAATATTACTTACCTATTCTCAAAATTACAATGATTTCGAAAAAATCTAATTGCACCCCCTCCCCCTCCCAGACTCTTTTATCGCCCATAATAATTGTTCAGTTCAACCCATCCCCCTAACTAATTTAATCCTGCCTACGTCACTGATTTTAAACAATTTGGACAAAATGAGTGTTTTTAGAACTTCAGTTACCCACCTAAATTTTCAAAAAAATATAGGTTGACCAAAATTACAGGTGTCACCCCCTCCCCCCATTCAATCATAAACAACAATACTTCATTCGACTTGAAACTACTTTCTTTGATTTTTTTATCACTTGAAAATTTTTTAGAGGATTTTTCACCACTGTATCTTTTAAAGATTTTGTTTTCAATATTCTTTCAAATTTTAAAAACAAGTTTTGCTGAAAAATTTCAATTTTATGGGGTTGTTTTTAAAAACAATAGGTACTCGATATCGTAAAATTTTCATTTTTTTTGGGGGGGGGAATATCGAGATTTTTAATTGAAATAATTTTTTCTTCATTTAAAATTGTTTTTTTTTCATCATCCTTTTGTAGATAAATCGTTTTTAAAAACTCTAAAAAATTTACCCAAATTTTGAAAACCGGGCTAAAATTTTGAAAATAACCAAACCTTCAAAATTTATCAAAATTGAAAAATTATCTGATTTTGAAATTTTGTCAATTTCTTAAATTTTTGACAAATCTGTTACTTAAATCGAAAAAATTTGTCGAACTATGTAAATCATTTTTTTTTTTTCAATTTTATAAAATTTGGCTGAATTTAAAAAATTGATTTAATTTCAAAATATACTATATTTAATAATTCTCCATTTTTGAATTCTCGTAAAAATTTCAATTTTCTACCATTTTTAAGATTTTCTAAATTTTGTAAAGTTGATAATAGAAAAAGCCAGCTTTTCCCTCGTCACTACAGTGTCAAAGTTTAGCGTACTTCAATTCTCCACAAAACTATTTTCGTGGGTCAAATATCATCGAATTGAATCGATACACGAAGTTGAGAAAAATGCTCAAATTTGCACGTAGGTCGATAATTTTTAGAAGTCCTCGCCTATAAAAATATTTTCTCAAATAAGAAGTTAAAAAAAAAAATCGAAATTGATTGAAATGGAAACCCATATCGACCTTTGATTTGCTTTGAAAATTTCAACAAATTCGGCACACTTCAAAGCCAATAATTTATGCTACGCCTGAAAAAAAAGGTAGCTAATAAAAAATATAGCTAGATGTTTAAAATTTTACGAAGCGTGAAACGTTATTAAATTATTCAACTATTTTCACTGGCAATCGCTTTTTCGTGTCTTATTTCTCGAGCTTTTTTCGCCAAGAAAATGAAAGAAAAAAGCTTATAAAACGCTGCGCGCGATTTTGCATCGAGAAAATTTCCCAAGGCGGGGCTTTCGATAACGCCAACTTTTCAGAACAAATTGTACGACTGACTGATGTAAACCGAGGCTGTATTTTCGTACATCCCAGGCTCACTTTCACTTTAGCTTTTGAAGAGAGAAATAATCGAAATGGTTGATTTTTGATTTCGAGTTAGAATATTCGAATAAATAAATAGGAAATGGTGTAAGAAAAATTACCCAAATTGGGATTGCTACGTAATTTGAAGTTGGAAAAAAATCGATAGTGTTTTTCATTCTTGAAACCACTCGATTTAATTACGTACTTCTCCTTTTGAATAAACGAGCAGAAAAAGTAAATAAGCGAATAATTACGCTCTGTTTTGGTCGTATCAACAGAAAATGTCGCAAGGTAAAAACAGGTGGGGAGGGATTTTTGTAATTAAAAACTTCCTTTCATGTTGAAAACACTCAAAATTTTCATCCAATTTGCCTGTCGTGTCGTGTCAAAATTTTCGAACAAAAAAAAAACATGAAGGTGAAAGTTTCAACTTTGGTGAATTTTAATATTTGCAAGTTATGAATTTTGAGATAGCACATTTTTTTTTTTAAATTAAGTGAACTCGAAAATGATTATTTTTTGTATCCTTGGAAATAATGCATTATTTTCAAAAAAATTCTCCCTAAAAATTATTTAGGACTACACAAATTTTTACTCATCTTTTTTTTTTTGAAACCTCCTTTGTTGATTTCTTTCAATTATTTTCTACTTATTTTTAGAAATTCCATTTTTTTTTTTTTTTTCAATAATCATTTTTGGACTTACATCCCACTCGAATGAAAAAAGTTCACCTCGCCCTACAATCATCACCCAATCAAAGGAACAAAGTGGAACAAAACCTCTCGCTCCTGCAAAACACCACCACACCCTTCTGTGAGGTCAAAATGGTAGAATACCCAAACGCCTGCAGGAACACCTGACCATCAGTCATTTGAACCGCTTGTTGTTTATTTTGCTAGCAGTTTCAATGCAACTCTACTAACACAAAGAGGAAACAAAAACCTCCGACCACAAAACATATTGTTCCCTCGTGTTTAAAATTCGCATTAGTCAGCCGTCTATGTCTTTCGTATGGTCAAATTTCCAACTCAGTGAATTCGCAGGGCATTATTGAGGCGACATGGCGAACATGTCTGTACAAATTTAGCTTACAAGTTGAAATAAAAAGAACGTCAAACTGTAAAGTAATTAGTTTACAAAGAGCGATTAACTGTCTAAAAAATAGCCAGCATTGTATTTCGCACGACATTATAATGTAATTTTAATTACTCCTTCAGGCTCCTTACAAAGATGATTTAAAAAAAAAAAAAAAAATCTAGGGCGTGATAAAATGTACGTATTATGACTAAAACTCAAATCCTTCCTTAGTGGGAATTTCTTTGAAAAAATAAATCGTACGATGTTCAACAAAACAATGTCGGTCAAAAATCATAGATGAAATTACAGCCCAGCTAAATTTATCCTACGGTAATGGCAAATTTGCCCTTGTAAAACAAACTTACACACCGTACCCTCTTCTCGTTTGCATTCGCTTATCGACCATTTTTCATTCAATTCGCCGAATAAGTAGACTTTTCTCTAATTTGTAGATTTTTTTATAAGTAGAAAATATCGAGTAACGATGGTCTTCCTAATCCACAAAAGAATACGTTCTTATTCGAATTAATTTCGTTTTTTTTTTTTTTTGCAAGTTTTCAACGTCGTTCTCGTTTTGTGTTTATTTCTCATTAAATCGCGCACCCATTAGTTTTTTTAATGGAATATTGTAGAATTAAATTGCTAAATTAAAGAAACATTCTTCCGTGTATCAACAGTGGCAAGGTCGAAGTTGAGCTAAAAAATAATGCATACGAGTTTATTTAGTTATATGTAGTACGTAGGCCTACGTGTAATGTTGAACGAATAAGTCAAATAGTTTGGTAATGGAAATTTCCATTTTCCAGTCAATCATGGAGGGGGTTTGGACGAGACACGAGGAGAACAGCGGGAAGAATGGAAAATTAATAGAAAATGAAAACTAAAAAGAAAATGGAATAATCCCAAGGAAAAAACATAAAAATTTCAAAAAATTAAGCAAATGGTTAACAACTGAGATAACATAAAAATTAGAAATACTCAAAATTAAAAGAAAAAAAAAAAATGTGAAGAACACTGATAATTGAAAAAGAAGTGAATAAATAAACTAAAGGTAATTAACAAGTGTAAAAAATAATACAAGCATTGTAAGAAATTTCAATTTAAAAATTAAAAAAAAAATCAAATTTAATTATTAAAAAAAAATTGAAAAATAAAAAATTTGTTGAAGAAAATCAAGATCTAATGAATTGAAAATTAAGAAATGTAAAAGTGAGTGTAACAGCATCTCAAAACCAAAAAGCAGGATTTTTTCAAAATTAAAACTTTCCAAAATTTCCAAAATTATAAAATTTCAAATTTTGTTAAAATGCTGAAAATTTTTCAAATTTTTTTCCAAGTTCTCAAAAATCTCTTTAACTTTGCAAATTAACGTTTATTATTATTATTATTTTTTTGAAAATGAGGAATTAAAATGAAGTCGGTTAAAAATCACTTCAACTTCAAAAGTTTATAATTCTGACGATAAAATAAATTAGATTTTTTTTTTTTTTTGAAAATTGGGGTAAATTTTAAAAATTAAAGCATTTTGGAAAATTTATCAAAATTTGAAAATTATTCCAACTCTAAGAACTTACGAAAAATTCAATTTTTACAATTTTTATCAAATTTCAAAGTTTCAAAAATTTTAATGAAATTTAAAAATAAATGAAATGATCAAACTTGAAAAATTTCAATGAAACTCCAAAAATTTACCCTACCTAAATTCTAAAAAAATATGTCCCTACTGAAATTCTTATTTCTAAAAAATTTTGAATTGTTCCCAAAATTATTGCTTTTTTCAAACGTTAAAATTTGATTTCAAAAATTTATCACAATTTGAAAATTTGAAAAAATTCTAATTTATTTTATCAACAAATTAATCCAATTTTTAAAGATATACAAAGTATTCAAAAATTATCAAATTTTGGAAATTAATTCAAGTTTCAAAAATTTATTAGAGTAAAAGTACAAATTATTATGAGCCATTTCAACTTTTTTCTCCATAACTTGGCTCAAAGTGATTAAACTTTAATAAACATGTCAAAAGGCGAAGCATATTATTATAGTCTACTTTTAAGGATCGAAAATATTTTTCTTTAGCTTTGTAACCCCTCTCCCCATTACCACAATTTCTGTAAAATCGGAAATTTACGTACAAATATGAACCATGGACCTGAACATTTTCAAAAAAATTACGAAAAAAAAAAAAAAAAAAATTTCGAACAGAACTCAAAAAAATTACGAAAAAAAAAAAAAAAAACATTTCGAACAGAACTCACAAAAATTTCAATTTAAAAAATGTTTTGTTAAAAAAAAAAAAAAAAAAACAATCGTAGGTATTTTATTAATACACAAAATACAGTTTGAGTATTTACTGAATTCGTAGTTGTAAATTAACTCTTTTACAGGAAAAAAAATTACATCATTTTTATCAAATTTTCAGTTCTTATCCAGTGGTACCAAGAAAGCATTTTCTTGCAATTTTTGAAAAGGTGATGACTTTTGAAAATTCTACAATTTTTGAATGATCAACAATTTTTGTGAATCAGAGAATTTTATAAAATTCAACGATTTTGGTAATTTTTGCCTTTTTTGAAAATTTAAAATTTCGAAAAATTATTAAATCATTAAAAATTGATAATTAAAAAAAAAATGTAATTTTGGAAAAATTTTCAATTTTTAAAATAATAATTTCTCGAAATGTGGCAGTTTTTGAAAAGGAGATGACTGATGAGTTTTGAAAATTCTGCTATTTTCAAAAATTAATAATTTTTGTAAACTGGAGAATTTTATAAAATTCAAAAATTTTGGAAAATTTGACATTTTCTGAAAATTTACAATTTCGAAATATTACTGGGTCATTAAAAATTAACGATTTTTAAAAATTCGGAAATTTTAATAATTCAAATTCAATAATTTTTAAAAATTTGTCAGTTTTTGAGAAACTGACGATTTTTAGAAATTTAATCATTTTTGAAAAATCAATAGTTTTTGTGAATTATTGCAGAATCTTGAGCAATTCAATAATTTTTGAGAATGTGAAAAAAAAAATCCTTTGAATTTTAAAGAAATCCTCACACTTGAATTTTTTAACAATACAAGTGGTACAGTTCTTCAAAAAATCTGATTTTCGATTTATTCTATAAAACGCCCCCCCCCCTTCCTTGAAAATGTGTCAATGTATTGTATCAGAATAAAAGTGAAGCCAATTGCAAGGCAGAAAGATGGTTTTCTAGATATAGTTACTGAGAACCAAAAAAATATGAGGGATTGAAAAAATAGGGGAGGGGGGCGGGGAATTATGAGAGCAAATTGGGGGGAAGTCCTCAAAACCTGTAGGGGATCTCAGCACCCCTGTTCTTATCAACTCAATTTTATTTTTTAATATTTTCAAAATTGATTCAATTTCAACTTTTTTTGTAAATAATAAACTTTCAAACTTTAAAATTAAACTAATTTTAAAAAAAATTATGTACCTAGTCCTATACCTACTAAAATTTATCAAATTAGGAATTTTCATCAACTTGAATTTTTAAAAATTATTCAAATTTCAAAAATTTATTACTATTGAAAAGTAATTACCGATATTTGAAAATTTCACAATTTTCAATTTTTTTTTTCATTCCAATTTTGAAAACTTTCTAAAAAAAACCTCTCATCAGTTCATCACAATTTTCAACTTTGATACGTTTCGAAAAATTTCAACGAAGAGCATCTCAATTGGTCGATTATTAATCAGTTTTTCCCATTTAGAGGAAATCTTCAATAATTATCCAACACAAAAAAAAATTAATTTTTCATCGAGGTACATAATTAAACCTCTTAAAAAGGCTTGCATCTGTTCGATATTATTTTAAAAGCATGAACACCTATACATTCTCACGCGAGAGTCCAAAAAATGAAATCTGACACTGCGAACGTGAAAAAAAAGCTCTTCGTAAACAACCAAAGGCTGAAAAAAATTAAAAATTCTATACACCTTCGGTCGTCATTTGCTGTTCCATCGATACCTTGCCACAGCTTTCGCTCTGATACACTCGAAGAAAAGAAGTACGTTTTTAATTTATTCAGTAATCTTTTTTTTTTCGGTGCGTACGTGCTACAAGACTGTTATGGAAGCTTGAAAAGCTCATTTGACGTCATCGAACATCTCCCTCCTCTTCGTCTGCCTCAGCCAAAGGCCACGTATACGGATAAAGCTGATGACGCAAGAGAGATGTTTCGCCGCAGCCGCAAAACACGCGGCCCTTTTAACTCTACCTCGTAGCCCCAGCTCTACGATAGGGCCGCACTGAAAAAGGGTGAACGGAGGAGGGAGGTGAGAGCGAAAAAAAAAATACATTTTGTAATCTCGAGTCGAGCTGTTCGACGAATACGTAGCACACGGAACGAGATGTAGGATAAATTTTGAGCCACAGAACGTGTGGTCGTAGGGCCAAGGACTCACAATGACGTCATACCTGTAAAAACGGGCCACCGGCAGGGCGTTAGTTAACAAATTTAATTTCCACGCTTTTCCCTTTCTTCTGCGCACCCCTTATTCTCCAGCACAGCTTGCTCCAGAGTCTTCGTTTGGAACACTTCCATTATACAAATATTTCCTTCCAATTTAAATTCTCCACAATTGGCTTGGTAACTTCTTTTTTTATTCATTTTAAAAATAAATACCAAACGAAACAAATTCACGTTCATTCTCACATAATATGCCAAACTGGTGGAAATAATTTTGACACTTTTTTTCTTTAAAAAAATGTAGGTACACGAACGAGACTTCTCTCTACTTCGTTTCAACTTGATTAGACAAAACAAAATTAAATCTCCAATTCACTCGTTTCAAATTACCAATTCGTCCAGTTTAACTCGAATCAAAAAAAAAATAAAAAATAAATACAAATACGATACATCAAAACCAGAGAAAAAGGTGCCTCTTCTATTTAGATCTGCAGCGTCAAGTTGTAACCTACACTTACGATATAGTTACGTAAATCATCGACGAGCTACGGTCTCGGTCACTTGTACTATGAAAATAATTATTAGGCAATTTACAAGATGAAGAAAAAAACCTACAAATTGCACCAGCATAGTTCATCGGTTTACACGGATATCGTTTCACAATTATTATACCGAACCCAACTTTAATGGGGCTCGTTATAGGAGGTTTCGTTCGTACACGAAGTTTTTCTGAAATATTTCCTTGTTGAGTATTGGCCACACCTTTTCGGAAAAAGCAAAACAGGGTGGCTAATAAAGTCTCAAAACCAAAAAATCGAAGTTTTGTAGTATTTCTTCAAATGAAACGTGTTACATTTCAAAGATTCAGTTACTGAATTTGTAATAATTTTCAAATTATTGAAATAGTAAAACTTCATCAAAATGCAGGGGTGCCGAGAAAGCATATTATTCTTGAGGACAAGTCTTCAAAAAGATTGGCGAGGATGCACTTTTTTCATAAATCACAATCCAACTCTGAAATTAACCACTAAAAATCATGCATTACATTGACAATTTACAATTTCGGAAAATTATTAGATCATTAAAAATTTTACAATTTTGGAAAATTTTTCAATTTTTGAAATTTAATTGTTTTATTTAGTTACTGAGAGCCGAAAAAATATGAGGGATGTAAAAAATGAGAGCAAAAATATAGGGAAGTCAGAAAGTTGATAAATACCTGAACTCGTAGATGTGGACGCTGATCCAAGAATGGTTGGGCTAAACGGCTAATTACCTATAATAGAGATAGAGAAGAAATAAATCATGGCTCTGACGACGCCATTATCAACAATCGCGAATCTGAAAATGGAATCCCAATAGTCAACGGACTAGGCGGCGCAGACGAAAGTTTTCCAAAGGGGGAGAGGGCTGTTTTATGGAATAAATTAATTGAATTTTTTGAAGAACTGTAATATTTTTATTTTCTTTTCAATTCGAGTTTTAAATTCTTTTACAATTCAGAATTTTTTTTTCAAATTTTCAAAAATTATCAAATTTCCTAAAATTCTTTCATTTACAAAAATCATTGATTGTTCAAAAATTGCAGTATAAGTACCATATCTTTTTAGATTTCAAATAATCGATATAAATTTCAGATAGCAGAAAAAGGATATAGATTTCGATGTCGACGAAATTTTAGAGAGAACGCACCGAGACCTAAATCTTAACTACACCAACCCGGAGGAATTTCAAACACTGGTAAAACAGACGAGTTCTTAGAGCCACTGGAGACTTTTCTCCTCCAAAAATTTCAAGAAACCACGTTGGAATGGGAAGCCGATAGAAATCCTACTATTCACACCATTTGGAAAAAGAAGATCGTACTGCAGCTGATGACCAAAATGAAAAAATTCACTCCCGTTGTGCAGCTCACACACTAAACTTAATAATGTCGACTGATGCAGGAAAGTTCAAAGATTTCGAAGCATCTGCCATCTGGACCAGACAAATTCAGCAAGCACTGCTAATGAGATTCTGAATGCACTAGTCACTCATGCAGAGGATGCTGGATCGCAATTTTGGACCGACTTTAATGCATATATAGATCAATAATCCTATTCGGGGTTCAATCCATCAGCTATGATCTCTAATATGTACCAGACATCTGTGTTGAGACTTATAGTACTGTAAGTTCTCTCGCCCAGACTCTGCTTATGGCATACGGACAAAAAAGATCTGGAGTTCGTCACCGTCACAATCTTTGGATTTCAAGTCCTTGAATTATTGCTTTGTAGTAATAAAAACCTTTCGAACAGGCGAGTGTGCAATATACGTCAATTAGTCATCAAAGAAATATTTCTATTCCTCTACTGCGAAGCGATATGCTGCTATCGCATTGTCGAAATAATCTCCAAGAATTTGCTTGGCTTTCAAATCGAACGGTTGATGATATCGCGTCAGTTGCGAGATTAACTTCATTTGCACTTTCACGTTCATTTGTCAGTCATTTTTATTGTTAAAAATGGATAACTTGAGAAAGTAAGTACTTCGTATCTCTCTATATATTAAAATCAAAATGAAATTCGGTTTTGAGATGCGCGCGCATCCTGGTTTTGAAAACAGCTGCCCTTCTT
>FIZV01056567.1:0-20794 GCA_900050545.1 Trionymus perrisii | reverse complement strand
AAATCTTTTTCTTGAAAAAAAAAGTTAAATAGGTAAATTTTTTTTAAAAAAAAAAAAAAAAAAAAAAAAATGGTGATGCATATTTTTTTTGAGGAAAACCTCAAAGAAATCTCATTAAAAAAATTGGTATCAAGAAAAAATCCTGGTCGCAAAAAAAAACTCTTTTCAGGTAGATCTTTATGGGAGAAAATCCTCCTGCAAAAAAAAAAAAACTTAAAAATGATTTTCTTGGGTGGGAGGGGGGAGCTTCCCATCCAAAAATTAAAATCTCATAGGTGATGTACTTATTGAAAAAAAAAATTTTGCAAAATAATTCTTTCCGAAAAAATATCTTGAAGAAAAAAAAAACTTGAAGAAAAAATTGACAAAAAATGATTTTTTGTGCAAATGATGTTAAATTTTCTTAAGATGGCAACTTCCAGTAAAGATGACAAAAAAATATTATTGAATTTAAAATTTTAAAATTATTACTCTTTATAACCCATTGAACTATCTCAATTTTCCAGTTTCCCCCAAATTTTCCACCCAAAAATGAAATTTTCACCACCTAGGACAATCAAAAAAATCATCCTGTTTTCATTTCGTTACTGTACCTCAAAGTTCAAGGTTCTCCGCCAACCATCGTATCGTTTATTGAACTCGACAATAATATTTTTTACAATACGCCGCAAATCAGAAATACAACAACATTAAGTTTAATTTCTCGCATGTAACTTACTTATAAGTTTATTTTTCAAAGTGGAAAAATATCATCGAAAGACGTAGGTACATATAAGATTTTAGATTTGGTGGTGTTTATAAATCAATTTTTTACAACCGGTCGTAAAATATTTTACAGTATATTTTATTGTCCAGGTACTTTTACGTACTCGCGTAGAGGTGTACAAATTGATAGGCACGATATACTCGGTTCAGTTTTCTTCCCCTTCCTCATGGATAAAGTTTTTTTCTTCTTTTTGTAATCTGATTAAGTAGATCTAGGTACTAAACAGAAGTTGGATTTTCGCTGGGAGCACGATAATATGCGCACGTAGGACTCGAAGGTGTAATTTATACGACGTATTTATCATAATATAAAATGACGTACGACGCGAGACGTAATGAAAAATAATTTAGCATAAGGGGAAATTCTCGACATAAAAGTGAACGTTGTTGTGCTTTTTTTTTCTATAAAAAAAAAAAGAAATACTTTTACTTGGAAAAAATTAACATCTAATGGTTGATTTGTTGAGATACCTTTACCTACCCTTGAGTCGATGTTGATTTATTGTCATGTGGCCGAGAAAAATCGATAACACCCTCGATCAAATATTAAAAACCGAGGCCAGCTGGTGAACATTAATTAACACCATTGGTTTTCAGACGGTCGGCACGCTTTCATATTTTCCAGCATAGACTACCAAAATAATATGGCCTACGGTCATATAACGCTTGTAGAAACTTAATCGAGTTTTTATTTTAGTAATCAATAGGGGGGCGCCAGACACCCCGTGAAGATCACCTTACAATAGCTTCGAAGCACCTTTCACCAGTCGCTAGTGGCGTTATTGCAGACGGGTACTTTCGATTTTTTTCCTATTCCTTATAAGTTTCGGTTAATAAGCCTTTGAAATATGAATTTTGTTGTTTTCGGGGTTGATTCGAATACTTCGTAGAGTTTCTTGGCTACCGAAACGAAAATGAAATTAAATTTTCATAAATCATCGAAAGTAACCGATATGTTGGTTGGTAAACCGGTCGAATGGCGATAAAATCTCGCGCATTTGAATTATTCCCTCGGGAGACAAGATGAAAAAAATTCTATCTAGCGATGCGATCTCGTAAAGGAAATCAATTGTCGTTTATACCCGACCTAGCTCCGGCTTCATCGACATTTCATTATAAATTTCCAACTTAATGACAGCGTACGTCAAATTTCACTTTCGACGCGTGCTAACTGGCTGCGCAACACTCGAGGTGATGTAGCTTCAACTTCGGAAGGATTCGTAATCAAAATGAGTTATCGATGAATATTGAATTATTTTTTTTTTTTATTAACTTATATCTACCTTAATGCACGAACATATACTTGAAATTATTAAGATTACGCTTCTTTGCTTTGTCTACGCCATTTACCTCTCCATGTTTGAGGTACTGGTACGACTGACGGACATGGAACTTGGCCTAATATTTGGCACATACAATGCTTACTACAAAGGTAACCGAAATTAGCAGGGTTTTCTTTCTTTTCTTGAGCTAGCAATTCTTGTTTTAGGACTTTTCTATAATCGAGATGTTTGGTTTAGGTTCGAATGAATAGAAGAAAATCATAGTGGATGAGAAAATATGAAACTTACTCGGATTTGCCCAGTACAGATATCACATGATTGAGGATTTCTCGTTTTTCTTTATTATCGGTGTCTACTACCACTTCTTCGCCATTTTCTATAAACATTCGTTAAATTAAACTGTCAGAATTAGGTCATAAGTCCTTTTTAGAATTAAATTTAATAACGCACCTAGAAAACATCTAATGAACGGAGTAGGAGTCATATTCTTCAACACGATACAATGTACGTTCGGATTTTTGTACTGAATTTGAGGGAAATGCCATGTTATAAAGTCGCTGAAATGGAATAGCAATTTAGTAATGTTTTAATCGTATTAATCGACTTAAAAACCGGTAGAATTACTTACTTTAATCCTTTATGTCGGTCACCGTAGGAGTTGACATGAGCGCAGAAAACTTTGATTTTTTCGTTCAAATATATTTTACCAGCATCTAGATAGTGTTGGGTACGAATTATAGCGTTAGTGCCGACTTTGAACGGCATTTTTAATAATTAATTTAGCATAGAAACGTTGAAAATTAGTATTTAATCTCTTTCATTAAATTTTTTCTTTTCAAAATTGATAAAAATTGCGAAACTTTTTTTTGTGTTTGCAGTTTCAAGATAGTAAATTTTGGCCAGCATTACGACTCTTGAAGAAGTAGGTACGCGAGAAAATGAGTAGGTACCTGATTCGACGAAGGACGAACCGGACGAACACCAAAAATTTGTGATTTTTCAGATTTTTGTTTTTCCACTTCCACGATCTACGATCTAGGAAGAAAAAGTGAGTAATAATTCAATAAGCATTTCTTTGATTAATCGAATTTTCAATATTGAACAGTTCATATAATCGTTAGTGAATAAAATTACTCCTTATTTGTCCTTTTCCGAGAAAAAGAAAAAAATTGATTGTTTGAAGTGATAAAAATGAAACTGAAAGTTTTATTTTTTTACAGTACAACAACGATAAGGATAAAATTAAGTAATGACAAAAAAAGCTTCCTACCTAGATAAGGTAATTTAGGCACGTAGAAGGAGTACCTTGAAACAAATACTTAAGAAGTTATTGGAAGTTGGAAATTCGTTTGTTTCACTCAAGTCTTTCATTTTCCATAGCAGTTAATACTCGACGAATAACACAAATATCTCATCATAACTCAAATTTGAACGACAGCTAGTACAAATAGAATTATGCTCTTAATCTGGACAAAATTATCCATTCATAAAACGAGTATCAATTTGTTACGTCTTAATTTACACGAGGAACATTACACATTGAAAAATATGTTATTTCTTCACGTACGAATTAGAAGAATCCGATTTGGTTTTGAGCACTTTAGGTTTCTTTATAGCAGGTTCGAATAGGAACTCATCTAGATCTGATTTCTGTTCCATCATTTTAAGCTTCTTTTCGATGGCACGAATTGTTAGATGTTGACTAAATAATATACAAAAGTTGTATAAAAAAAATCATTCTGTAGATGCAAAATAATTACTAAAAATTGAAATCAAACATACTTCTGTGAACTGGATTGTCCTTTCGGCCCGGTTAATACTGGTAGTTGTAGAAAAGGTTTCAATTTCGCGTTCTCGTCTTCTTCCTGAGAAATATAACAGAACAATTATTTATACACGAATCGATGTAATTAGCAGTTAGCACTATATAGTTTGATAAATTTACCGTCTTTACAGCCTGAGCCCATTTGATTACAATACTTTTCGATATCATGAAACGTCCATTTAATTCATTCATCGCTTTTTCAGCGTTCTCTCGACTCTTGAACGAAACGAAGCCATATCCTCGTGATTTTCCAGCCAGTGGTCCATTTCGATGGTATAGTAGATCGAATTTCTCTATGGCGCCGTATTTTTGCAGCAGTTTCAGAAGTTGGTACCCATAAAAAGAAGATAAAAACAGTTATGCAATTAATTCAGAAAGTATGAGTTAGTTTAACCGTAACACATGGGTCATAATTTGAGTATATCACACATTTTTTAAAGATAATGGATTTAGGTTTTGCGTTAGGGGTGTTACAAAGGTGTAATTATACTTTGATACTCACTCGGTTATCCTTTCATCCAAATTTCCAATCCACAATCTATTTTTATCGTCTTCGTCCATTTTATCTTAGGAGTGGTTTGAAGTAGTAATATCACGACTGCAGACGTTGGAACTCCGATCAGAAATTCATAGTATTTTCAACATTTCTATTTTCTCCGCGGTGAATTTAAATGATCGTGATCGTACATAATTATTAGAACTTTTGAAAAGATTTTTCTAAATTTTTTCGTTGATTTCTTTCTGAATTCTGAAAAGTTTTTGAGATAAGAAAAAAAACAACAAAAGAAAATCAGTGTTGTCTATTTCACTAAGCTCTTGTTTTGTCCTAAAATTTTGTTTCATCTTTTATTGCGTTTTTTTCTGTAAGTTGTAAGTTCTTTATTGTAATGCTAATTTACTCAAAAGTCATATTTCAGCTAATTTTTGCATAACCAAATTTTTTAATACTCGTCGAAGTTCTATAATTTAATAATTTGATTTTTTAGTTTTGGTATAAAATAAATGCTAATATTTTATACTCCTGAATTGTACAAACTGATATGAAATAGGTCACAAGATTTGTTACCTACTTGTTTTTTTTATTTTATTTTTTTATTCACAAATCACAACAATGAAAATTTTCAACAAATTTTGCCATACTTGCCACTTGACTACTTGCCTTTTTCAAAATTCTTTGTAATAAATTCAATACAAATTTCACTGTGAAAGGTAATCTTTATCGGTTTCTGTACCATTTTCATTTTGAATGTAGTTTTACCTTTACCTATTCTATTCATTTTTGAAACAACGGCCATCGTACTATACTAGAATATACCTAAAACACCACCATTCAACTTGCATAATTTATAAGATGAATGATAGGTCTTTGTGAATTTATAATTAGTTTCCGTTTGTTTACAACTTTACAGGTTAAAAGCTTCGGAACCCAGGGCAGGCTACACTACAACACACGTAATGGAACAGTTGGGATCCAATCGAATGCTTTTTCACCATGACAACGGATATAAATAAAAACAGTGTCGAGAGTAATATTCCATTTTATCAATGGCAGAAGTTTATATTATCGGACAAATCTTGGGTGCTAGTGATTTTCCAAGTAAAAGTTTATTCTGCAAGTGGAGTTTACACGCTGGTATGTTATTTTATCACAATTACAATTCAACAAAAAGTTCTACTATGCTCATTCTGAGTGATGTTTGTTACCTCAGGAGGCGGTTGGAAATTGATAACCGGCGTTAGAGAAGGCCAAACTCAGATTGATGATCCGGCTTATGGAAATATTTCATGGTGGTGTCATCCGATAGATGTGCATTACGCTACCAAAGGACCTCAAGGTACCTCCATACGTTCTTTGAATATTTTATGCCTACCTACTTATTTCGAAATTATAACCATATTTAATCGAATAACTGTTTGCTAAAGGTTGGCCCAAAATTCACGTACAAGTTTATTATTACGATAAATACGGACGAAGTCAAATTTACGGATACGGATTCTGTCATATACCTACTACTCCGGGTACTCATAAGATCGAATGTCATACATGGCGACCTATTGGTAACTCTAAAATATGCACCATAAGCTTTTAAAATTAGCAATGTTTTTCACTAAAATTTTTCATTGGTAGGAACGTTGCACGAGGAATTTCGTAGATATTTCTTAGGCGGAGGAGTCCAACTTCGGTCGTTGGACTTAATTTACTCCGGCAACGACAGATACAGGTTGCAAACGGAAGCGATGGGGATTGTGCATTTAGAACTAGGCGTAATACTGCGTAATTTCGCAAAATATGGAGTCGAAACGTAAACCGATTGCCAGAACGATGCTGCTAATTGTATTTTATCTGTTTGTTCACATCACCTGTGTTCACCCTGATGACAACGTCATCACCAGCACTGAAAGTAACGAAGTTTGCGATATTGATAGTTCATGTAATACCACAACAGCAGCAACGGAAGTAACCACGGATAAGGCTAATTTGACCGATAAATGGAAGTACAATGTCACCGAGACTGGCTTCGTCAACAATACCATTATAAATATTTTCCATTTGAATGAAACTACTTCGAATAGCACCTCAGAATCGAATAATAAACAAAACAATCAATCTTTGGTCAATACCGAAAATAAATCGACTAATACGAAGTACCAGATTAATTACAATGATAATTGCGAATGCGATATGACGGTAGGATTACAATGTACCTAACTTGGAAATTATTTTTAAAAATTTTTCCTCTCTAAATTTTCAACTTCTGAATTTGATTCAATGTTCAGAGAGGCAGTTGCGATATGAATTGTTGCTGCGATCGAGAATGCTTGCACGTAAATCGAGACGTATTTAAGACTTGTATAGGAGTGAAAAACCCCGAAGAAGATAAATATTGTCCTACCAAGATATTAAATTCACCTTTACTATGCGTGGTCAAAGATAACCTTTACAGTAGACATTTTTATCCTCATCATCGAGTATACATTTTTTTCTTATTTTATCCTGTTTCTCTGACTTCAGTTAATATTCAATTTTCATTTTGTTTCTAGATCGCCGAAGAAACCTCCAACGTTAATAAATTACTTAGAAATCGAGAAATTTACGGATGGTCGTTTCCTACGGTGCCTCCAGAGGAGCCTGAAGTTGGCCAGAACTTCGAACAGTATGAAACCTCTTCGCCAATTCTGATCCACGATAACGAATCGAACGTGCAATTTTTTCGTTAGTAATTTTTGCCCCCTTTATTTAGCAATTTACATGACGAATAATCGCATATTATTCCACAGAGCTACCAAAATCTACAATTATATCTCGAGATTGCTCGAACAAAGGAGTTATGAAATTCCTCGAAGATTTCGAAGAAGCTTGTACTCATCGTGTAAGAAACGTGTCAGCTACCGAATGCAGTGGTATTTCTTCCGTTTTCAATGCAGATAATTACTTCAAGAATTTTTCCTTCGTATCGAACCCTTCTTTAATGAACTCGACCACAGTGAGTGTATCTAATTGGCCAGTTTTTAACTAATCAAAAATAACAACTTAAGAGTAAGTACTTCGGGGTGCTCGAGCTACATCATTCAAACGGGAAATTTTGAAAAAAAAAAAAATAAGAAAAAAATTGTCTATTTTTTGGTATAAAAAATTTGCCAGTTTTTAAAATTCGATTCTTTTTTATATCAGTTACAGCATTTTTGATTTTTTTTTTCGGTTTTTGAGCAATTTGAGGTTGTTGATCAAAATATGATCACGAATATTATTTTTTTTCAAAAAAAAATTTTCAATTTTTTTGAGAGTAAAAAATTTTTGCAGTTTTGTGAGAACAAAAATTCTTAAATTTTTTGGCATAAATTTTTTTGAAATGAATTTTTTTTTCAATTTTTTTGAAAAATATTTATTTTTTAATTTTTTAAAATACTTACTTAAACAACTTTAATGTTTTGGTGAAAAATCATTCTAATTATCATAGTTTGTATTTTTTTCAGAACTGTTCGCAAAACTGCATCAACGTAACGTCATTCGTTTGCGAAACCGACGACCTGATAACATGTTTGAAAATAAACTCATCTACCAAGCTAACCTCGTACACGTTTTCAACCAATACTTGCCACCAAGCTGTCACATCGGTACATTATTCAATCCATCATAACGGCACCGAAGGCATCACATCTGTAGCAGTATATCTTCAACTGAGTGATATCGTTTTGAGGGAAAACCTACTGTGGGCCTTGAACTTTAAATTGAGCCATCAATGGGTTGGCCAAAGTAGCTCATTTCAACTCAGTGGATATCCAGGATACGTTATGGAGAGACCAATCATTACTGGGTATAAAGTACACCAAGCTTTGAAGGATAATAAGACTACGGATAGTATGAAAATGAGCTATAATCGTTACGATTGGTTGACCGTGTTTGGTACCAACAGCGACGGGTCGTGTTTGAAGCTGCGCAGAGAAAATATCAAATTCCAGGAGAACCTTTATACTCATTGTTTCTTCAATTTGCCTCTTATGAAGAATGTGGAAAGCTGTGAAGTGCTCCAGTATGAGGTATGATTATGATTTGCATGCTTTTTCAGAAGTTTCCCTGGCATATGTATTTTTCTAAACAGTGGAAATTTTTGGTGAAAAATTGTTGCATTTTAATTTAATTTGTTTGAATTAAAATGTAATAGTATTTTAGCAACATTTTAATTGTATGTATTTTTTTATTTTTTAAAAAATAGATTTTCGACATAATATTCGGTCCAAGTTTAAACCTATCGAACATCTACGTATCAACAATCGGCAACCCAGACACGACTGACAAGAAAAAGTGGGCTCCAATTTTACTCGATTTACCATCGAACGTCTTCAACGAAACGTGCCACGGATTAGTCACCTCGATAAAGATGGTAATTCTGCATTCGACTGTCGGAGACTACGAGCGTCCCCAGCAAATCATCATGGGGGTCAAAGTGACCGGACAGTCGTTTAATGGAAATATTCTAAAGCATAACAAAATCAAGATATCATTCTCTGTCAACTTCTACGACGTTACTAATCCACCTTTGAGAATCTTCGCCGAACCGCCTACATACGAGATAAAGCTGCCAACAGACTTTTTCTATCCTTTTTTCTCCAGTTCAGTCATTCCTAAGGTATCGACCATCCTAGTATCAGTATTAGCTTCGGTTTTATTTTATACGAGATAGTTTTTTTCTTTTTTTTCTTTTTTATACGATTTTCTATTATTTAGAATATAATTTACCTACTTGAATAGGTATAACTCGTTATTATACCAAAAATGAAATTTAACAAGTCAATTGGCTACGGTTAAATATTACATCTTCCATTAAAAATGTCATTAATCGCTCAACAATTTGTAAATTACGATTTTATTCATGCGAATTCACCATTTTTATGTGTTAATTTTATCTCAACATGAAGTTTTCTACTTTATTTGACTTATTTTTATTACATTCGCATTGTATTTCAATTTTAATAAATCATTTTAAGATAAATTATTCGTTTTATGTTTATTTTTCGTTCACATACCTTGAAAAAAATCATTAAAATTAAAAAACATCGTTTAATGGACACGATATAAAATGCCTTCAATTCAAATAGATATGCAACCATTCTAACATCACCAATTTCACCAAGAATGGTCAACAGAAACTGCTAAAAAATCGCATTTTCACTAGGAGCATATAAGGTATTAGGAGGTCTCTCCAAAACACCGGCTACCTACGACTGGTAGCGTACACTTGTACATCGGTACACTGTGCCAGGTAACCCTCGAACACCCAACCACCTTGAAAACAGGTTACGAATACCCGCTACGGGTTCCTATTCTCCTAATGAAAATAACCATTTTCTCGGCCACTTGGTCGTTTAACTTTGAAATGAGGGTGTAGTATGTGCTGCATGCATCTACTTCGAAGGCGACTTTTACTACGCCGTGTAAGTCACACATATCTACGCATGGTAAAGCGCTGGGCCTCCGAAAATTCGCATTTTACCAGCAATGCGAGCTCGTACCAATACCGACGTCTCTGTTTCAAGGTGAATTGATGACAATTCAATGGCAGTCAGTGTTACCCGTCATAAAGTACGAAAAAGTGCTACCTTATGGGATGAATTTCGCTTTGCAAGTTGCTCTTCTTGCCGATCTGAAGTGTCAAATGAGTTCGATTGGTTTGGCTAGTGGAAAGTTGAGAGGGAAATGGATTTAAGAAGAGGAGCATGTGAGAAGAGACGAAATTAGATTGAGTTTTCCATTTATGAGCGTTTTTTTCTCCTGTTGATCGTTTATTTATTTTATTGACGAATTTTTACTCCATTCTATTGAAATAATATGCCAATTATTATTCACCTAATTCAATTTAAATCAAGATTAACACAAATGCATAAGTAATCTACTTTGATCACGCTTGCAATAAAATTCAATCTTACATACAAAATCGTTTAATAATCTGCTTAGACAAATAACGTATAAAATACGCGTACAATTAAAATGTACATTTATGGAACAATAATTTTTTCAATTATGTATAAAAAAAAATCGCAAAGAAAAACTTAATTAATAATTATAATAATCGTATCGCACAACAAATAAAGTAATTAACAATACACATTGGGGTAACTGAACTATTCGTTAAATAGAAATACCTGCGGCAATTTTATTACATTACATTATCCACACCGCGTTAGCTGCAGTCTTAGTACACTGCCTCGCTGGGAGGAGGGAAAACTCACCTGATGACGCTGTGGCCATCCTTACATATAGTAAAATTGACTTAGGGCAAAATGATACAGGAATGAGAGGGTTCGAGGATAGGGTAATAATAAAAATTAGCCTACAGGGCACATTTGAAAATTAACCAGCTGCGAGAAAAAACAACCACGAATGAAATTTTATACAAAATAGTATCGTTAAATTGAAAGGAAAATGAAGGAAATTGGCGTAATTCCGAATCGAGTGTTTTTTTTTAAATTAAAAGCACGATTATTTTTCTCAAAAGCTTTTAAAAATTAGGTAAAATAATCTCGTAGGGTAATTATTAAATTATTCAAACAAAACTCGTCAGAATAGGGTTCGAGTTGTAGGCCATGGACATTTGAAATTTCAAATTTCCGTTTCCGTTGAAAGTTTACGTTCGCTGTAGCTAGAGGATAACGAAGACGTTCTGGATTTAGCTGCATGTACCGAAGGTTCGGATACGTCTCCGTTACAATGTCTTCTTTTGTATAACACAGGGGTGGGGAAATGAGCTGCGTTATCTAATAATATATTATTCGAACCGGGTTGCAGGCGGACTGAACAATGCCTAGGACCTTTGTATGCCTCAGCCGACGTAGACCCGTCAAAGGAGATCAAATCTTTAGCATCTTGATTGGCTGTATTCTTGTTACGAATTGTCTTGAAACATTGATAATTATCGTCCGAGTTGTAGCCATTCAAATCGATCAAATCTTGGGGTTCGGATTTCAAAGTCAACTTGTCGAATTCGCGTAGTGGTGATTTATCGTCGATATCGGCTAGAGTATTATTATTCTTACTATTATCCTGTAACCATAACGGGGAATTTTTTTTTCTTATACCACAAATACATTGTGCTAGAAAAACAACAAAAGAAAAGAAGGGTAAACGAGAGCTACATAAGCGATCTACTCAAATGGCTCGTTTTTTTATCACATACATTACGACTGGAATGATTAAGCCAGCTATGCCACTAAACGAAGCATTGATTACTTACACTGGATTGGAAAAAGTAATTATCATCCGTTTGGCTAGATTTCGTATCGTATGATATTATCGAACATGTACAAGATTGGCAATGTTTCGCGGTCAGGCGTTCTTTTTCACGTTCTTTTAATATTTTTGCCATTATGGCTGCCGATACTATATCTACTGGAGGTGCTGATTGTTTGTTTGATGCGCAGTCGTTAATATTCTGGTCCTTATCTGCGAGAAAAAAATCCAAAATGTCACGTATCGTATAATAAGTTACGTAAATAAATCTCGAACGTTATTTAAATCTCGATTACGTAATTGATCGTTAAATTAGGCCGTCAATTAGCGATCGAACGCTAATTAATACGACGGTACCGTTATTCTCGGTTCAAAATGCTATGTAGGTTCCATAAAAAATATTCAAATACCTGAATCTAAAGAATAAACCATGGCGGTTGGTGGGAAAGTAGGAATGGGTACTTTTATCGTTTTAACATCGGGTTTAGTTTGCGTGTTACCATTTCCGTCGATATATTTACGTTGTTTCGAAGCAATATACGAACGTACTTTCGCTTGAAGTTCGGGTGGTAACTGAAAATGACATTTCAACGGTTATGTGACAAGGGTTGCAATAATCAATCGATTGAAAAAAAATGTCACTAACCATATCGCATTTTTGAGGAACGAAATTCGAAGGTTTACACTGTAACAGTTGAATAGCTATATTCAAATCGTTTCGGTACCTTTCCTGTATAAAAACACGTAAATAAAAATTATCTACGTCATTAAAAACACACAAAAAATAAATGTCAAAATGCGCAAATAAAAAATAAATTACGTTTTCGTCGTGTAATTTCGAAATGGTAGATTGTTGTTCCATTAGTTTTTTCGTCAATAGAGTAACATCATGTTGCAATCCATTTTTTTCCGTCTCACATTTATCAACAATTTTCAACAATTTGTCTTCTAATCCCTGATTAACCTTTTGTACACGTTTATGAGCCTCGAAAAGCCTAAACATATCGAACAAAGGTAATTCATGATGAAATCAACGTACTCAGTTCGAGAAAATAAATTCGTATCAACAGGCATGAAAGATTATGCAACGTAGTGCGAGTAGGAACTAATTAGTTACGTGTACACGCATCGTTTGAACGTTCAATACCTCGAATATTTATCCTGCCAAGTCAACAGTTCTTCTGTCAAAGCTGCGTATTCGCCATTGGGAAATTTTTCAGCTTCTGTTAAAAAATTCGTTTCCATTTTAACGATATGACGTTCTCGTTCTAATAATTTTTGTTTCAAGTTCTCGATTTCAAGATGAAGATGCAAGCTGCTCTGATCACAACTGCAATTCTGCATAATTAAAGAGGTTAGCAAGGTTAACTATCTCAAATTAGAATATATTCGCAACAAACCTGTTTAGTTTGGTGATTATGCGGTGGTGTCATGATTCACGATGAAAGCACGCTGGATGAAAAATCGTCTTCTTCTCTTTTTACACAATTTCTTCATAACGCGTCAAATGAACGGAAACACTACCAACGAACGAATTTATAGTTAGGCATGTTCTAACATAAATATAAATAAAAGCTAAATTAAAATTACCTTATTATAATTAACCATTATCTGTGTACTTACGCAAGCATCCAACGTTCAACTACAAATGAAACGTCGACATTACTAGCAGTTTCACCGAGTGATTTAAACTGTATTGAAACCTACTTTTTTAACAATCTGATTCAACGCGTAGCACTAAAAACAATTACAATTAATCTCGATTAATTATTGTAACTCTCTCTTTTATATGAAATGATTTTTCCCACTGTTATCACACACAATGTCAATCCAACACACAAGATTTTTTTTGTATGCAGTGTTCTAAAATCGAATGCGAAGAAGATACGCGAACGAATGAATAGGTTGCATGTTTCATTTACTATACAAAAAAAAACTATGGTAGCGCTCCCTGCGGATATTCATCATCAAACAATGCATGCGTGTATGTTTACAATACAAAAGTGGGGTGCTTTTTGCTTTATCTTCCTCTGGAGTCTGGAATTTATCGGATTATCATATATTTTTTTTAGTACCAAATACTTTATTTTAAGTTTCAATCAAAAATAATATGCAATAGTTAAAACACCATTCAACAAAAAATCGAACAAACAATATAACACCTTCACACCAAAATGGATAACGCTGGCAGAAAAGTAATCGTATGTGATAATGGTACCGGGGTAAGCACAACTTTTCATAAATTCACCACCCATTAACCGAATACTCTGTTCAGCCTTATATTTATTCTGATTTCCAATCGTTTATATAGTTTGTAAAGTGTGGATATGCCGGATCAAACTTCCCAGCTCATATTTTCCCTTCAATGGTCGGCCGACCGATAATCAGAGCAGTCAATAAAATAGGTGATATTGAAATAAAAGTAAGTTTAGGTTTCATTGAGTCGAAGTTTATTATGAAAAATTAACTAATTATTCTATTTGCAGGGAATTTTTATTCATGTAAGCGCTATATGTAGTAAGAATATTACACGAATATTACTTGAGTGATTTGTTTTGTGTGAGATAACACGAATTTAAGCTAATTTGACGTGTGTGTGTATGTATTTCTTAACCCTTTGAATCGGTCTTGTTTTGTTTTCTTCAAATTAGTACCCTACTAAATTTTAGTATTATGTAGTTTGGTTTTAACCGTATTTTAATTGTTTTTGCTTTACCGATAGAAGTTACCAGTAAGTACGACGTGTTCAACTTGAATGTATGAGTCATTGTTTATAAATGATTGAATTTTTATAGGATTTAATGGTCGGTGATGAAGCCAGTGCCCTTCGTTCCATGTTAGAAATTAGTTATCCTATGGAAAATGGAATCGTTAGGTATGTACATTTAAAGCATAATCAAATTATTGAAGGGTTTTTAAATTATCGTATCATTTATAGGAATTGGGATGACATGTGTCACGTTTGGGATTATACTTTCGGTCCAACGAAGATGAATATTGATCCAACCACTGCTAAAATTCTTCTAACAGAACCTCCAATGAATCCAATCAAAAATAGGGAAAAGATGATCGAAGTATGTATTTCTTTCAAGAACCAGGCTCGCTGAAAAGTCACCCTAATCGAGTATTCTATCCGCAGATGATATTTGAAAAATATAAATTCGACGGAGCATACATTGCTATCCAAGCTATGCTTACTTTGTACGCTCAAGGCTTATTGAGCGGCGTTGTCGTCGATTCCGGAGACGGAGTTACTCATATTTGTCCAGTTTACGAAGAATTCGCTCTTCCCCATTTAACTCGTAGGCTGGATATTGCCGGTCGTGATATTACTCGTTATTTGATCAAAGTAGGCGTATAGAAATTTCAACAATTGGCTTTGAATTCGTCAAGTAATGGATTTTTTTATTCCAGTTGTTACTGTTACGAGGCTACGCATTCAATCATTCTGCTGATTTTGAAACTGTTAGAATTATGAAAGAGAAATTGTGCTATATTGGTTATAACATCGAAACAGAACAGAAATTAGCTCGCGAAACGACCGTCTTAGTGCAAAGCTATACGGTACAGTTTTCTATTTTTTAATTTTATTTTTATTAAATTAAAAACAATAAATTCCAAATTTTGAAAACAGTTACCAGATGGACGAGTAATTAAAGTAGGCGGAGAACGGTTCGAAGCTCCAGAAGTATTATTTCAACCTCATCTGATCAACGTCGAAGGTCAAGGTACGATAAAGAAAAAGCACCTGACTCGATATCGGATCATTTCTCATTGATTGTATCATCTTATTCCTTACTATTCTTAGGTATTGCCGAACTTGTATTCAATACGATACAACAGGCTGATATTGATATGAGATCCGAACTATACAAGCATATTATATTATCCGGTGGCTCTACCATGTATCCGGGTTTACCGTCAAGATTGGAAAGAGAAATAAAGCAGTTATATTTAGAAAGGGTGCTGAAAAACGATACTACTAAATTATCGGTTAGTGAAAAATAATTGTAACCTTTAACTCGACATGAATTTCAATTTAATTCTCTACTCGCGAATTGTTTCAGAAATTTAAAATTAGAATCGAAGACCCACCTAGAAGAAAAGATATGGTGTTCACCGGAGGTGCTGTATTAGCCGAAGTTATGAAAAACCGAAATGATTTTTGGATATCTAGGCAAGAATACGAAGAAAAAGGTCTCAGTATAATGAGCAAATTAGGCAAACGATTAAGTCATTAAAATTGTTTCGTATCTCGTAAGCTGTAAGACATAGTTAATTTGCAAACATCTATATGTACTTGGTAATTTCGCTCACACGTGTGTAAATATTTTCAGTTTTAAAAAATATTAACCATTTGTATCATGACCTTATACCCAGTGATTATGCAGTATGCGCGTACCTATCTGTAATGATGGCAAGGGCAATCGCTCGTTTTTATTTTGTCAACGTGGGTTCATTTACTGCGACGTCATCGGTAAAATAATGTTAAACGTAATTGATTGTCTTACAGCTCTACGTTTATTTGTTGTTCTATTTTCAATGCATTTATTCGAAAATTTTGTTTGTTATTAAGATGCCTACCGATATGTTATTCCATTTATTCGATTATTCCGATACACACTCAAAAAGAAAAGAAATTTTTTTTATATAAAAAAGGTCCGTTATGTAATAAAATTTACTAAAAATATAGTGCAATAAGAAATGAAAAAAAAACATATAAATGGGAAATTATATCAAAATGTTTTCATTTTTTTACATTTATTATTTTCTATTATGATATTTTTAATTTTACGTATGTATTTATTCCTGATAAATATACGTTAATCGAACGTTTCGTAGTTGTTTTTAATTCGTTTGGCGAGTACACATGAAAAACACACTCCCAAAATCTGTAACCACAAAGAATCGAGTAGAATAAATTATAAAATCTTTGAACTTGGGTAATTAAGATATTATCTTACCTGAGCCACCGCTATACCGATTCCTACAGCACCTAAGGTTGTCGCGTTACTTTTTATGATGTTTGCCAAAGTCTCTAAACATGGAGTTCGATACAATGCGAATACACTCTCGTTACATATTTCTTTGCCAACAGCTCCGATTTGAGGCTTACAACAGGTCATAGGTAAAGAACCGTTTAAAATAGGATACCAATCTTCGTAAGAATCCATCCCACAGCATTGCAACTGTAAAATTTAATTCATGATCACTGAAATTTTACATCAGGAATATCTAAATTCTGAGATGAACTTACGTTGACTTGCAGACTGTCCCAAACTTTGGTAAGTTCTTCGCTTTTGTTATACAATTGCATCGTATCGTTTAGACTGACACGAAGAACGCTTGATGTCTTCTCCGACAAAGCATAAGCTGTAAATCCTAATGTGGTTTCCATGACGAATAAAACTCCCAGCATTACTGCGAACTTCACATTGAAGCGATTAAATCAGGATTGTGTTGATATTACTATTTCGTTAAAGAAGGACTTACCTACCATAGATATCATGCAGTGGTTCTCTTGAATAGCTCCGCAGCATCCAAAAAAAGTGATGAGTATCATAACTCCGCTGATGCATATTAACATGAACGGTAGCGAGAAATAGTGTTCATTTAGAAATTCATGATATTTAAAATATTGACCTCTGATTATGAGACCGGCACACATCAACAAAATGCTGCTCACCTGGAATGAAATTCAAGAACTTGTCTAAAAATTCAAGTCCCCCTGATGCGTTTGAATTGGTATATTATATTTTTCTACAAGTAGGTGCCTTATCGAAAAATTTATTTTCTATTTGGATGGTCGAGGTCGAGGTTTCATTTCAGCAGAAGTTCATTGAAGTGATTTAAAGCAAACAAATAGAATTATAATTAAAACGTTTGAATGCATATCGATACTCCTTTAAAATGAAATGATGATTGAAATTATATTGGGCTATACTGCGTTGAAACTAACGTAGGTATTTAGGTACCTACGTACAATATGTCTTTAGTTCATTACTCCTACAACTTTTCGAAACTTTTCCCTAGCGATCTGGTGAATTAAAACTAGACGGTATAAGCCAATAATGATAGGTACTTACTACGAAAGTAAAATTGAGCAAAAGCAAGAATGTTTTATACAACGATGAACTTCTTCTCCACATTTTGTCGGCTCAAAACGAATATTACTACGGAAAAAATAACCAGAAAATTGTTTCGTTTGATGAAGTCGTCAACAAATATTGAATTTACACAGTTGTAACTGTAAGCTATACCGTCAGCGTCACATGTTCATTATTCAATACGTGTGCAATACCTAATGCATGCGTTGAAATAAATTTTTAACAGGCGAGCAGGTGTTTTATTCGAAAGTTCGATCGTTTTTCAGTGATTCTCAATCGAAATTAAGGATGAGCTGGCACCAACATAAGTACAGTTTTCTAGCCTACGGCATACGATTAGGAAGATACATTACATTGCATATAGCTCAAATAAATCAAAACGATAAGGTAGGTGCCATGTAACTTTTCATTAGTTCTCCGGAAGATGAATGATTGAATGATTGAAATTCGTCGTAAGTAGAAAATTCTTTACTGATAAAAACATTCATTCTTAAAAAATACAACTGGAAATTGCGATTTTCAAAGTCTTCTGCGCGTTATGGTTTTGTTCTTTTTAATGAGTATGAATTGGTAACACGGTATCGGTTTCGCACCACCACGTCGATATGTTTTCACCTGTAATGAACACAAGTCCTATCAATTTCAGTTCGCTAATAAAATATTTAACATCTGTTTAATACCGATGAAGGATCTCTCAAGTGGAAAAATATGTAATTTACAATATTTTAAACGATATGCGGAAAGATCATGAAGTGGGGTTGTAGGAAGATCGAGTTACGTTGTACTTACTTTGTTAGTTCCGAAGTAAAGTTCAAAGGTTTTAAATTGTCGAGTGTGTCGAGTTTCTCGAATTCATTTGCATAAATTTAAATGTAGACGACGATCGAATAATTTTTATCGACGACATTAGACATGGGTACTTATTTTTTTGTAATTGGGCTGTAATTTTCAAGTTTTTAATCGCGAATAGATAAATTTTATATTCTATTCAAAAACTATCTTCTATTCTTAATTATTTCAGTGATTTCCATTTTCCATTTCCACTGATATGAAAATTTAAATTTATTCGAAATTCGCACCATTTTTTTCGTTTCCTGTGAGTGGGAGTGGTGGGAGACTGGGAATAGAAGTGCAGGGTAGTGAAATTTTCTGTGATTTGAATTTTGAATGTTACAACATTTTTGTCATTTTTGGCCATATTAAAGTTTAAACTATTAAAGTAAGAAAATGATAATTGAACTATGAAATTCAAATTACACAATTTTTCAACGGTCCACTAAAAAAAAAAAAAAAAACGAACTTTCAACCGGAAAAGAGGGACAATTTTTTTTTATTTTTGTGAAGGTTATAAAAATTTGCTAAGCAAAAAGCCAAAAATGACGCCCAAAATTTTGAAATTTTTTTGCTTGGAAAAACCGCGCTGGATTTTTCTTGCGGTTTTCTTTTCATAGTTATTCGACTGTTCGTTTGTAATTTTTATTTCATTCGCGAATAATGTTTTTGTAGAATTTAATACAGTTTTCCTGGAATAGTTATTAGTGGTGAATTGGTTGATGAAATGATTACTGTAGTCAATCTGTAGTTCGGTATAAGCAGACGAGACATTACTTTGAAGAGCGGCGTTTTTACAATTTTGTGAAGAAACTTGAGCTACGTTCTCTGGTGAAAACCACCCTTTGAAATGTAGGCAAAACACGACGTCAAAGGTAAGATTTCATTCGAGATGATTAGTTATTTAGATACGAAATTTACATCTGTGCAGGTTTTTGGTAGTATTTTATACTCAATTAGAAAGTTTGGATCTTCATCTTATATGAACAGCGGTGACCGGTGTCGATATGTATGTACTGCACATAAAAAAGGTATTACCATGTATTTTCAGCAGTACATCCCAAATTTTGCTTTTTCGATATTATGATAACATCTGGACGTAAGAAACAGCATAACTTAGTAATCGAACCACGCTCGTACTGAGGACTGATAGCATCAACAGAAATAGTACTAGTATAATGTCTAGTTCGATAGTTAAGAAAAGTTATCTTACAAATGCAGATGACCACAAACAAGCAATCTTGACTAAATACACGTAATCTATTGGATGATTGAAAAGGATACGCATGACGACTCTTTCCCATGGTTCAACCATGTACAGTTCCGTTGATAGTAAATACCTCATATACCAGAATGATATAAATTTTGATATGCTTTCGTACGTACTTTTCAACACCATATTTACAAAGTAATATCGCGACACGATTACGTTCCAAGTCAACTGAACAGTTCGAATTGATAATGAATTGAATACCGAAGCACACCGGATGATTAGTCACACGTGATTACTTACCGTATCGATCGAACGTCATTTGCATTCGCAGTGTTATACGTTTTTCCATATGAATTCTCATCAATGGGTTTTTTATAAAAAAAAAAGGGTTGTGAAAATTGATTCTTATTGCAGAATTCGCGAGATAAATTTAATTCAATTTTGATTTTAATTACTCTTACTTTACACGAATACGGAAATGATGGCGAATAATTTCGACTCATTTATCGTCCAATTCTACATCTTTTCTCAATTTTCCTTTTGATTTCTTCCCAAAATATGGCCGGTTTACTATAACGATCTTCGATCATTTTTTAAATATCGTTTACGATTCAGTAAAACGGGTTTTTTGGACTAAATTTTCTGTTCTGTTCCCGAAGTATTTCCATTAGGGTTGCTGTAATAATTTTTGAAAAAACGTAATTGAAGTTTTTTATCTTGAAAAAAAATTAATTATTCTGCTGTGGGAAAATTAATGAAATAACTTAGTGATCAAGTTCACCATATCTTTACTCTTGTTCAAAATTTTCGGTGCGTCTTTCATTTTAGTCTGATAAGTAACTGTAATCGTCAAGTGATATGTACCTGTGAATTTGGGTCAAATCATAAATTAAAATATTTTAAATCAAAGAAACGTACTACCGATTTGGGGCTGACTTTATGAATAGGTAGTTCTCAAATTCGAAATTTATCTCCGAAAAACTTGTATTTACCTAGAATTATTTTCATCGACTAAATTTTTTTTTTTTTTTTTTTTTTTTAAAA
>FIZV01056470.1:0-11825 GCA_900050545.1 Trionymus perrisii | reverse complement strand
AGGAAAATAAAAAAAAAAAAACTTTTGACAATTCCGTAATTTTTGGGAAAATTGGAGAATTAAAAAAAATTCAGCAATTTTAAGAAATTTTACGATTTTCAAAAATTCTAAAATTTATGAAAATTTAATCATTTTTGAAAATTTTTCGGTTTTTGAGAAACTGATAATTTTTAGAAATTTAACAAATTTAAAAATTTATGAAAATTTTTCAGTTTTTGAAAAAAATGACAATTTTTGACAATTCGGTAATGTTTGTAAAATCAATAATTTTTATGAAGTACCTAGAGAATTTAAAAATATCGGTACTTTTCAAGAAGAGTTGGTAAAATTTAGCGATTTTGAGAAATTTGATAACTTTTGAAAAATTTGCGATTTAGCCAATTCAATTGGTAGTTTTTGAAAATGTGAAAAAAAAATACTTTTAAGTTTTTTAAAATCATAGTTCTTTAAAAAAATTAATTTTCAATTTATTCCATGAAACAGTAATCTTCCTCTTTAAAAAAGTGACACATTACTTAATGCTTAAACTTTCTGGACTTCCCTATATTTTTTCTCTCAGATTCGCAGAAGGAGCTTTTTTTGCCATTTTTGTAGGTGTGCCATCTGCATGATTTCTCGGCCCTTGATTGAAAAGGATTTTATTGATGCAAACAAATTATTTCGATAGAAAAAATGTTTTTTTTTTCTTTCTATTTTTATTTTTATTGATCAAAAATATTTCTCAATTTCACTTTGCCTTATTCTTTCATTTTTTGTGATAGGCGCCATGTGTATGAAACATTTTTTAATCTGAAATTTGAAAAATCCCTCCCCGGACACCCCATGCACAAGCAGGACACGATAAAACGCGCTGAAAAACGATGGAAAATATGTACGGTCTGTGTAGACGGGCTTAGTTTACCAAAAATTTCTGATAATTTTCAGATTAAACACGTTTCGCTGTCATTTTATATTAAAGCGTAGTATGTTTTGATGAACAAGCAAAAGATCAAAAACTTAATTAAATTCGAGCATATCGAAGCGTTTTTCAAAAAATAACGAAGTGTACATTTCTCGTAAGGTACCTACTTCGTTTACTTTTTATCGCTATTCTATCCGAAATAAATTCACTCCTCTTTTATCTAGCTTATCTAAAATTCTCTTTTAAGATCCTTTTTTGTAACCGTTTCTCGTATTTGAACTTTCTTTTAAATAAATCACCAGGTGTTAACGTTTATCGGAACCGCCTTTTCAAACTTGCAAGTACCGACTACGTAGAACTCGAACACGGAATTTTCAGTTTTCGGTCGATCCACTTTCAGATCGTACAAAAATTACTTTCTCATGAATATTCGATCGTAATTAAATTTTAATTAAGGTATGTGTGAACTTTGATGCAAAAAATATGGTTTTTGAGAAGAAGGTAGTACACATACGAGTAAAATTACCTATACTTAGTTTAATTTTACCGGTTTTTAAACTTTTGAAAATAATTTTTGTTTTTTATGAAAATCAAAATCCAACAAACCTGCAATGGAAAATTTTCAATTGTTTCTAGCGAAATAATTTTTTTGCATCAATAAGGTTATACATAGTATAGGTATAATTTCTTAAAATTGAAAAAATGAAAAAAATCATTTTTTTAATTTCTTATGGGTTTTCCAGAAATTAAACGCTAATAACTTTTCAATCAATAGAGATGGAGGGGCAGGGTTTGCGCCATTGAATGCTCGAACTTTTTTCATTCAGAGACATTAATAAAAATAATATGTGAATGAGAAAAACTTTCATCATTTTTTGAATACCCCAAAAATATAAATTATTTTTGAACAGGTTTTTTAAATATTTTGTCCCGTACAGCTCTCCCTGCTCAGCTGGTAGATGATCAAGCACATAGAAAAATTCTAGATAAAATTTTCTATCCAGCGCCGCAAAGTGCAACTTCCTACCTGTCATGGTACTCAAGTGATGCAAGATAAAACATCTTGGGCAAAATCAAAAACAAATTTTTTTCAAAGTCCGTAACTTTGCTCCTGCGGCCCAGAGAGTATGCAAATCAATCTATTCGATGCATAATAAATAGCATGATTCAGCATATTTAACGATTAAGGAAAACTATTTTTTCGTTCAATACTTATAGGGCAAGGGCTGTGATGACATTAAGATACACGCTCGTTTTTTGAGGAAGCTAGATATTGTAGTTTGGTCGACATAAATTACAGTTCTTTTACTACAAAGTCACGCTAAGTTCGTCACTAACCGGCAATTTAATAATACCATGCAATAAGAAAATTTATACCTTTATTTCGTTATTTTTCTTTTCTTTGATAAATAATTATAAGCGGTCATTTGCCATTACTTTTTTTTTTTTTTTTTAAAGTAAATTGAATCGTACCTATCTATCGAATTCGAATGCTTGGCGATTATTTTGAAGCTGCTTTATTCCTCGCAAATGAAAAATCGAGTAAAATTATAATGCTTCACCATAAAACATCAGCCTCGTTTAAATTCACTACCTAATTAGTTTTAATGTTAACGTAAGCTAATTTCAATTTACAGTACCAAATATCGAAATATTGGGAGAATCCGATATCCACGTGAAAACCGGCAGCACCGTCAGCATCAAATGTGTAATTACACAAAGTTTAGAAGAGCCAGCTTATATATTTTGGTATCACAATGACAGAAGAGTATTAGATTACGATCATAATGAGAAGGATATTAAAAGCGAAAGGACAGGTCCGGATACTACATTCGGGACGCTCACAATATTCCACGCAACTTCTGACGATGCTGGTAACTACACTTGCAGTCCTTCCAATTTAGACTCAGCCAGTGTGCTGCTACATGTTCTGAATGGTTAGTATTGAATTTTATCATAACTAACATTTTACATTATATTAATAGTACTCGTATTTCGAAAGGGTTAATGTAGGTTAGAGAATCATTAAAAATTAACGACTTTTAAAAATTCTGTAGTTTTGGAAAATTTTGACATTTTTAAAAATTGCGCAATTTTGGAAAATTTTAAAATAAAAAAAAAAAAAAACAGTTTTTGAAAAACTGGCATATTTTTAGAAATTTGACAATTTTTGAAAATTCCGCATTTTTGGAGAATCAATAATTTTTGTGAATTCGGAAATTTCAAAAGTTCAACAATTTTGAGATATTTGAAAATTTTTTAAAATTTTGCAATTTAAAAAAAATTGTCAGTTTTTGAAAATTTGACAATTTTTGAAAATGTGCCAGTTTTTGAGAAACTGGCAATTTTTAGAAATTTAACAATTTTTGAAAAATCCATATTTTTGAAAATTCCTCATTTTTGGAAAATCAACATTTTTTGTGAATTCAGTATTTAAAAAATTCAACAATTTAGGAAAATTTTGCAATTTTTAAAAATTCTTCAGTTTTCCACAAACTTGCAATTTTTCAAAATTTTAAATTTTTTTTTTAAATTTTACAATATTTGAAAATTTGACGAATTTTGAAAATTCTGCATTTTTGGAAAATCAATCATTTTTGTGAATTCGGAAATTTAAAAAGTTCAACAATTTTGAGATATTTGACAGTTTTTTAAAATTTTGCTATTTAGAAAAATTTGTCAGTTTTTGAAAATTTGGCAATTTTGGCAATTTTTGAAAATTTGTAGTTTTTTATAATTTCATAATTTTTGGAAAACAATAATTTTTTTGAACCCGTTAATTTCGAAAATTCGGCACTTTTGGGAAATTTGATAATTTTTGAAATTTTATCAGTTTTTGAGAAACTGGCAATTTTTTAGAAATTTAACAATTTATGAAAATTGCGCATTTTTGGAAAATCAATAGGTAATTTTTTTGAATTCAGCAATTTAAAAAATTCGGCAATTTTGAAAATTTAAAATTTTTTGATGATTCGATAATCTTTTTAAATATTTTACAATTTTTCGATGATTTGATAATAATTTTTGAAAATTTTACAATTTAGGCCATTCAATAAATTTTGAAAATTCGATGAAAATTTATTCCGAATTTTAAAGAAAATTCCAACACTTGAATTTTTTGAAAATACTGCAGTTTTTCAAAAAATTGGATTTTCAATTTATTCGATAAAACAGCCCTGTCCACCTTTGAAAAAGTGACACTGTGATGTTTCAATTTTCTGACTTCCTTATATTTTTCCTCTCAGATTCGCCACTGGTGGCAACACTAAAGTAATCTTACAAATAGCATCATTAGACATAGCTGAGTCCATTGGTCATGCATGGTAAAGCCTCCTTAGTAAAATTATGTCATTTTGTAAAAATTAAGTCACTTTACCCTATAGAAAAATTAAAAAGGTGCCGCTTTATCCATAGGTAACTGTATTGAAATTGATACTTAGGTAAGCCTCATTTTAGACCTCATTTTTTTCTGATATAGAAGTAACTCCATAAATTTTGTTTTTTATTCGTGTAAGTAGGCATATTGAAATGATTAAATGTCACTATTGTGACGTTACCTAATAAGTACAAGAAACTAAAAGTTGGAAAGTTTAGCTGATTATAATCACCATTAAGTTAACGGCATCAATAGCGAAAAAGGAAATTTTACGAAAACTTTTCCATATTGATATTACAAAGTTTTAAAAGATTGAGACCCGGTTTGGAAAAATTTTGTTTTTTATTATGGGTACAGTGGGTTGCATATAATTGTACTTTTACTCGTTTATGTACGTAGGTTCCTACCACTACCCATACATATGAATCAAAGTAAAAAGTGTCCCTGTGCACATGCCCTACACCTACATTTATACTTCTATGTACATAGAACTTTGCTGAAAAGTTATTCGGTGTAAATTCAATTATTTAGAAAGCCTCGCTGCGAAAAGGTAAACAAAAAGAGACAGCAGTGCGTAGATGTTTTAAAAATTATAATAAACGGCGTGTTGCGAGACGAGTACAATTCTGTTTTAGTAATTAGTTCGGTTTGTAAAAGGTAAACCGCTGTACATTTCACATAGCTAAGAATTTTGTCGAAAAGGATTTGTACAGGCGACCGGCGAAGATCCGGCGACCATCGATAGACCAAAAGATTTTAATTATGTTATTTCCATCGAGCAAACATCTTTGAACTTTAGCTGGCAAACTTCACTTCGTTCACAGTTTAGCGCTGAAATGAAGTATGAAACCATAACAAAACTTGTTGTTACAAACGACTAGTAAATATTTGTATTCTTTAACTCAAAAAGTCTCTAAGTTTAGGGATAAATATAAATTAACCGAGTAAAGTACCTATGTTAACTTATTGGAGTAAAAACACTGTCAAGGATTAATTCAGGCATATTGAAACATTTTACTCGCAATTGTTTGGTGTCATGTTCTTGAGTTTTTTTCTGATATTAGTTATCTAATACCTACGAATATATGTAAGTTCCTTCTAGGGAAAGGTTAAAAGCTATTTTATGGTTGATTCCAAAACGTATTTTTAAGAACGTGAGCTGGGGTTCACTTTCTTTGCGACAATATTTTCCGACAGCCTGCACCCCCCCCCCTTTTCAAAAAATCATCCTATTTCTGTACCTAAGGCTCTAATTGAAAAAAATTTCAAACAGAGTACCTAGATTCATATTCTTGGAATAATTTTGGTTACCTAGAGCTAATATAAAAATTTCAATTGGATATCTCTATCCCCTTCAAATTGACATTTTTTTTTCCTTTGTAAATATGGGATTTCTTTAATAAAATAATGAAAAAACACACTTTTTCTTAGAAAAATAAAATTGTAAGATTGATTTTTTTTAACAATTTATTTACGCTGCCTTCAAAAAAATCTACCTAATATGAGCAATAGGTATTTTTTATTCCAAAAAAATCATAATTTTTTCCCCTCCAAAATTATTGGATTTTTTTAATGAAAGAAATTGAGAAGAAAAATTACATGATTGTTTAAAAAGTTAAAATAGATTTTCTTTTTATTGAAATAAGAGTTTTTCTCCAAAAAATTAAAAAAAAAAAAATCTGAAAAATTTTGAAAGATATTTTGCGTTTTTAAAAAAATAAAACAAAAAACAAAATCGAAAAATTTTTTGGCGAGTCGAGTATACTCAATTAAGTTGATTTATTTTCACAGGTGAACATCCAGCAGCAATGCAAAGAGGCAAAAATGCCGCATCCCCTATACCAGGACGATGGTGGGGACCATTATCAGCTGGCCTTGGCTTTAGTACATGTTTATCTACGCGGTCAGCCATAACTATAATATTTTTAATCGAAATCGCTAGTCATATTATACTCAGCATTTTTACGTAACATTTTATAACATTGTGTATATATTTTGTAATTTTTTTTCTACATTGAGGAAAAATTATCTACTTGAAGACTTGATTATATATACATGAAAATGCTAAAATGCGTTTGTTAATATTATCGATTTTTATTTTTATTCATTTTACTTGTTTTTATTTATACTTAAGTAATTAAGTACCTATATTTTTCGTTATCGCGAACGAAATTTCTCGATCGGCGAATGAATCCGCACGAGACGTAAATATCAGTGTTACCTGTTCGTTGAGTTCGCTCCTCCCTCCTTATTTAAAATAATTAATTAAAACGATATGCATAAATGTATACCAAATTAGTATATTTTGTTGAGTAATTTTTATTATTCATTGTTTACTATTTTGTTTTTGTTTTTAGGCGCGAAAATATGTATTATTTTTTTTTTATTACAAGACAAATTGTTCTTACGATGAAACATTTTTGTACTTACCTATAAATTTATCGAATTTTTAAGCTTCGTGTAAATAAATATACATAATATTGAGATTTCATTTAGAACGAGGAACGTTTTTAAAGCTCAAAAGATTTTTCTGCGTAAAAAATTGAAATTTTTATACCAATTGCCTGATTCTTTCTCATCTACGAATAAATGTAATACGAAAGTATTGCAAAAGACAACAACAACAACTGTTTTTTATTTCCATAATTATTTATCGCGGCGAAATCATGATCATTTGATTTTAAGCTGGTGTTAAAGTAGCGCTATTAATATCTCTACGTAAATACAATTTCTCTCTTTTTTTCATTTCAAAAATGTGATTTGTGTACAGTAAATTTAATAATTTTCTTATTTTATTCAATTCCTATCATATAAGATTGTAAATTTTCTTGTATAAAAATTTGAAAAATTGTGTGTGCTCAGAAGGTGTGAAAAATTCGTCGATGAAATAGATATCGATAATTTAATTATCGTAATCTCGTATTGGCGTGAAATGAAAACTCGAAAAGGTGGTGAATGTTACCTGTTAAATTTTACGTTTAGGTAAGTAAAGTATACAATTTATCTTCGATCAGTTCGCAGTACGACTTTATGTTTACGAAGAATGACGGAAGAACGATTTGGATGATATTTTTGTTTTGTTCAAGATGTAAGTAACTGTGATCAGTTTTTTTTTTTTTAAATTATTATTATTATTATCTACCTACTGTCTCCGTAATTTTTACTTTTTTTGTTTGATGCCTCCCTTCCTTCATTTTTCCGTAATTTTTTTATAAGATGAATAATTGGGAAATTTTGTTAAAAGTTTTTAGAATAAATACTCGCAATATTGAGAATAAATATTTTAAATTTCGAATTTAGTTTTGAATAAAATTAAAAAAAAAAATCAAATTATTGCTTCTCATTTTCTGTCTTTCACTTTTTTATTATTACATAAAATAGGTAATAATATACTTACTTTATCGATTAAATTAATTTTCAATCACGTACCTAGCTGAGATTGTAATTCATCTTCCAACATTCTTCGAATAAGAGCAAAATGCATTAAGTAGAAAATGTATTCGTTTAAAAAAAAATACCCCTCGAACGGCCATAATTACATTTATTTCATTAATGTTTCATTCCTGTATTTTTATTTTTTAAATACCTTTTCTGATTTTTATGTACCTATTTTGTTTACATAATTATATTTACTTACTTACTTTTATGTTTTGTTACGGCTGTAGACATATTGTTGAAATGAAAAGTAAATGTACGCTTGGCAATGTACATTTTTGCTGTGAAAGCTGTACTTATCGATTATTTACAAAGTTGATATTTTTTTGTTTTATTATACTTTTTTTAAACGAAAAAAAAATTGTAATTATTTTACTTTTCATTATCATAAAGATATACTTACTAATACAATGTTGAATTAAATGATTACATCATTGTAAATAAATTATTTGTGTCTATTTAAATAAATAAGTAATTATTTAAAAAAGGTAGCTTTCATTTAAGTATATTTTTTTCTTGAATTTTTGACTAGTTTGGAAAATCTTTGGAAGTTCTGGATTATTGCATTTCACGTCGTAGAATGTTGCAATTCACCAGAGTCCCACAAGTCCTACAAAGTATGCCATAGTAAATTTGTAGCATTCAGCGGGGGAAAAAATAAAGAAATAAAGGAACCGGTAAAATATATGTTTTCACGTTGATTTGCTCGAACTTAATAAAATTAAAGTAAACGAAACTCCAATAAAGCTTTGTACGAAGGTAAGAAAAAGAACACCTTTTAATACGTAAAGTTCAGCTTAATGTAGAAAGTTGACGTCAGTTATAAAAACTTTCCTTATTTTTTAATAAGAAATGAAAGTGCAAAGAAAAACTTTATCTATATATTTATCTGATACAGGTGTAAGATGACCAGGCATCGGGAGCAGATTGTTGTAAAGTTAAATTTTCCGACTAACGGTTCCTTACTGGAATTTATTAGTTGCGCCTAAAGGCTGTTTGTTTTACATTCGAAGGTAGTGCATTTAGTTTTCTTTTTCTTTTTCTTTTTCGAATTGACTACAGTTCTAAAACTCCTGCTCCTTCAAAAAGCGACGAAGCAACCAAAACTACCAATGTGCCTATTGAGTAGGCAGGTCGCGCTGTTACGTTAAAAAAGAAGACAAAATCAGCATGCAAACTCTTCTGAATTAAGAAGTTAGCCGACCAAAACTCAGAATGTTAGCGAATTCATCTTTCGTACTTTCTAGATTCTTCGATTGTTCGTTTCTTTAAATCTCCGTCTCAAACATAATCAGAGAAATTTTAAACTTGTCATTATTATGTTGAATTTTTCACAATTTTTCGTAAGAACAATTTTTAAGTTATTTGGATTTTTTAAATCAAAATAATCCTCAAAGACAATTCTGAGAATTGAAAAAAAAAATATTTTCAATTGGTAACACTGCATTTACTTAAATCAGATCGACACAAATCGGAATGCCTATCTATGAAATTGAAGGGTTAACAGCAAAAGGGAATTTGCCGTCAAAAATATTATCAAGGGGCGCTAACGAGACATAAAAATTGTGAAATTCCCTTTTGACAATAATATGCAATAAAAATGTAACTTTTCATGACGAATAAAAACACTTAGGTATTTGAAAAATTTGCCTATTTTGAAAAATGAAACAGTTCGAAGGATTGAACTTTGAAAATAAAGTTTCCAAAGCTTTGTCGCTCCTTCATTTTTAAACTTGAACAAAAAATTCTAAAATAAAATGATGTTTCATTTTTTTTACTCCTATCCTTTTACGATACGTGATTAAATTTTTTTTTCAACTTCAGTTCCCTTTTCTCCTTCAATTTTTGAGGTAGGCATCATGTGCATTTGATTTTTTTTCTAGTAATTATGTAAAAAAATTCAAATTTGGCAGAGTCTTCCCCTAAGACATTGTCGTAAGGCAAAGCATAAAAATTGTGCAACTTGTTTTGCATTAATGTTTATCAAACGACAACGAAAATCTTCTTTTTATACAAACAAAACGTGATTACAATCCATAAAACTACACCCCACGTATTTTCTACTAAATTTATAAAATGAGTATTCATTGCTGAGATCCTCCAATGCCACGGGAATAATTGAAAGCATATCTCGTGTCCGACGTAAACCAAAATAGAGTTCATTCCTGAAATCAGACGACGCGACATATGAAATTCGATAAATTAGGTTAGGCTTATAAAACTTGCGGCACGTCATCATTCACCTGGATACATGAAAGGCGATCCTGTCCATAATTTAATATAATCCACCGTATAATATAAAACAGCAAACAAAAGGAAAGCCAATCCCGAGGAAGCCAATGTAAACGATAACGACCTGAAAATAAACTCTTGTCGTGAAAAAGTAATTTATTTTTAATAAACAAAAACTTGGTGAAAAATGGTAATTTACCATAAACTCTTATTTATGGGTATTACGTCGAATAAATGCAATCCAAAACCGAATGTTATTAGTAGAATAGCCCAAGTTACAAAATGATGAATTCTCGTTATTGGTTTGTGATGCACTATCAATATATATCCAGCTTGAACTCCGAGAAACGTTCCAAATATGGAGGTTAAACATCCTGGCAGAAAAATTTGATTGTTTTTAGATACCTTTGGTAGAACTTTGGCGTATGTTGACCCGATTCGTACGTAATACGACTCGTAATACAAGTTCATTCGAGTATGAAAGCGCCAGCAGATAACACGTGTATCAATTTAGAGGTTATAATTCGTGTATCTCAATTATTGACGTCGATGCGTGTACCTAAGAGATACAACTTATCAACCAGTCGAAAAGAAAACGGAAAGAGATTTATAAAAGTTTCGTTTCGTGAAGAGTATTACGCTGAAACATCTTTATCGAACGTGTACAAACGACGTGATAGAAATGAAGCGAGATTTAATGAAATCGCCGATGTCGAGTACGTACAGTTTTATGTGCTTCTTCACATTTCACCAGCGGAAAATTACACATAAATACCTAAAATATTCTCCGGGTCGAAAGGCGAAGTGTGGTAAGTCAGACGTACAGGAGCGTTTTGCCAAAGCCTATTTTCTCCCAGCAGCACTCTATCGATGTAACCTGCCGCACCTCCTGTGCAATTTTTATATTTACTGCCGTCCTGAATACCGCCTGGATCGAGGAAGCCTCTGAAATAAAACAAGTAAATCTTTAATAAAATGCGAAAGCATTGGAAATTGAGTATATGGTTGGGCGAGCTTACAGTGGACAACCAGGTACTGGTAAATAAAACGTGAGATAGATATGAGCAGCGACAATTGACAGATGAAGAAACCATTGAGGTAGGATTACTATTACGTTTTTTATTACATTCAGCCAATTGATCTAACCATTTGAATAAATAATTGAAAAATTAAAAATTAATTCAAAAAAAAGTTGAAAATCAAAATTTAAAAAAAAAATAATAAAAAAGGAAATTTATCCAAAAAAAAAAAAGATTCATTTTTAATGTTGAAAAATATTATATTATTACTGTCAAAAATGTGACATTTCTAAGTGTCGAAAATTTGATATTTTCAATTGTCAGAAATGAAAGATTTTCAAGTGCCAAAAATGTGACATTTATAAAAGTGTAAAAAATGTGGAATATTCAAGTGTAAAAAATGTGGAATATTCAAGTGTCAAAAATTTGATATTTTTAGGTGTAATAAATGTGTCATTTTCAAGTGTCAAAAAGGTGACATTTTCGAGTGTCATAAATGTGACACTTTTTAGGTGTAATAAATGTGACATTTTCAAGTGTTCAAAATGTGACATTTTCTAATAAGGTACTTGAAATGTTACATTTTGTAATGTCGAAAAATGTGATTTTTTTAATGTGAGAAAATGATTTATTTTTACTGTCAGAAAAAATTATACATTTTTGATGACAAAAATGTTACTTTTTTAGGTACCTATCATAAATGTGACTTTTTTATGTATCAAAAATTTGCCATTGAAGAATATCTTTCAAAAGATGTTTTCAAACTATTTAAAAAAATTAATTAAAAAATAAATTTTTTTTCTATTCAAAAAAAAAAAAAAAAAAAAAAAAAAAAAAAATTTTTTTCAAAAACCCGAAAAAT
>FIZV01056455.1:0-11469 GCA_900050545.1 Trionymus perrisii | reverse complement strand
TATAGTTAGAGGGCCCCTCTATGGCTCATTTTGACGGGAATTTAATGTAGTTTCCGAATATGGGTCTAACTCGATTTCGATCCTTCCGACAAAGTTGACCCTTTTCTTATGGAATGCCACATTTTTAGAAATCTTCAAATTTTTAAAAATTTGTCAGTTACTCAAAAACTGAAAATTTTCAAAAATTTTCAAATTCCTCAAAATTGCTAAATTTTCTAAGATTTTATAATTTACTTACAAAAATTACAGAATTTCCAAAAATCTTCATTTTTTCTAAAATGGCATTTTTTCAAAAACTGACAAATTTTCAAAAATTACAAAATTTTAAAAAATCTTAAAATTTTTAAAAATTGTCATTTTCTTAAAAACTGAAAATTTTCAAAAATTATCAAATTCCTCAAAATTGCTAATTTTTTTTTATAATCCACAAAAATTACAGAATTTTTGAAAATCAACATTTTTTTAAAATTGTTATTTTTGCAAAAGCTGACAAATTTTTAAAAATTATCGAGTTTTTAAAAATTGTCAGATTTCCAAAAACTGGAATTTTTTCAAAGATTGCTACATTTTCCAAAAGTTTTGAATTTCTAAAAATCGTCAAACTTTTAAAAATTGTGAGATTGTCAAAAACTGAAAATTTTCAAAAATTATCAAATTCCTCAAAATTTCTGAATTTTTAAAAATTTTCTAATTCATAAAAATTACTGATTTTACAAAAGTTACAGAATTTTCAAAAAACATCATTTTTTTAAAACTGTAATTTTCTGAAAACTGACAAATTTTCAAAAACTATTGATTTTTCTGAAAATCGTAATCTTTCTAAAGATTGTCAGTTTCCTAAAAACTGAAATTCTTTCAAAAATGATTAAATTGTTAAAAATTGCAAAATTCTTTAAAATTTCTGGATTTTTAAAAATCGTTAATTTTTAATGATCCAACAATTTTATGAAATTGTGGATGCATAAACTGTAAGTAATTCCCTACAAATACGCCACTGACTCGTTTCAATCTCATTCAAGTTGGAATAAAATTCAGTTATAAAGCTATTTTATATTTTTATTATATTGATCTACCGAATTTCTTTTTCATTGCCTAAAAATCTAAAAATAACAAGTTTTTATTTAGATTCAGTTTTTTTTCATACCTACATTCAGATATAATGCAGGTACCAAGTTGTATTTTCCAAGACTTTTCTTTATTTATAATTATTAAACTGTATAAACTATAGTTCGCCTAAAGCACATGAATTTCTTAGATACGTTTCCCATGTAAATACGTATCCGAAAATATTACATTTGAAAATCGTTCGAAGATAGTTTTTTTTCTCGTCTTCAAAATATGTACGAGTATTTACACGACGGAGCTTCCGTACGTGAAAATAATGAATTTGCCTAGGGTTGTTTATTATTTTCCAACTAAGGCGTTTTGGATATAACCAGTAACCTTTTTCTCTCTTTCAAATACCTACTTTGCAAAACGAGGTGATTTCCCTTCGCGATCGAATTAGTCACCCAATTTCGTAAGATCAATCAATATTTTATTCAGAAGTCACAAAACACCAGTGTTTGCGAACTTGAATCAATCAAGAAAGTAACAAAAGTGCGTAGGTAAGATACGTATTTTAAGGGTAAAAATACTGCTGATGGTGTGCGAACGTGACAGGGCAATAAACAAAACTTGAAATTGATAAATTTCTTTACCTACTAACTTCAATCCACGCTTGAAACATCAAAAAGTTACGCATCTATTTCCATTTGCTCTGCATTGCTTTAATTCCGATCAACTCTCAAGTAGTACGTAGGTATATTTTCAATACCCACGTAGGTATTTAAAATTACTCCTTACTCCACTAATTTTTGAATCAAGAAATTTTTCATTCTGCATTCAATTTTTGAAAAACTTTAGAATTACATTTGATTCTGCAGGATTGCACTATTTACTTTTTAAAAAGTTCAGAGAGAGCTTTTAGTTTAATTTAATTCAAAAATTTTACAAGGGCGCATACTTATTTATTTTCAAGTTTTGGTTCAGTTAAAATGTGATTTTTTGGTGTAGATTTAATTTTAATTTTTTTACTCGGCTATTTACGTATATAATATTCGGTCTATGAACAATTTGTACTTTATTCTTAGTAACAGAAAAAAAAAACACGAGAAAAAAATCTCATTTTTCGCTCCCTCTACAATTATAGCATAGTTGAATGAACCAGATAATTAGCTGCTAGCTAATCCAAAAAGTTTAAGTAATCAAAATTGCATGAAAACTTAAAACAATTTTGATTACTTTGCTAGGATGTTTGTGTTTCAGTTTATTCGAAGCGAAGAATTTGCATATTTGAAGAAGAAAAAATAGAAAACTGTTTAATTAGAATATAACGAATAAAAAAGAGTAACACGAGGGCGAAACAAAGAAACGAAATTTTCCACACAAATTCGATAAACTTTCAGGCGGATTTGATCATCATATTATACATTCAAATGTCTAATACTCAACTTTATGTATCTACGTAGGTAAGGTAAGTACATCTGTCGATTTTTTGTCATATCAATATCATGAACATTATAAAGTCGATGCGAAACGAATAACTCGAAAAAAATACAGACCAAGTAAACGAGTCAGAAAAAGACAAAAATGTTGCTAACAAGTTGATTATTTTTCCACACACAATAGTGCAATATTCATGAACGATGTATCATAATACTGAAAAAAATAAGTAAAAAGTGGTACGATACCTGGAGCAGCACAAATTAAACAATCTATGTACATGTAGGTAAGTAAAATCCAAGACTAAATGGCTGGAAATGACGCTCTTGTAATAATACATTTATGAAACTGCGATATCAAAATGGCGTACCGACGCCACAAATTGTATTTTGCACCAACCACTACGTATCAAGTTAATACTTTGGTACATATAAACTTTAAACACAGTTTTAGCTTTTTGAGAAACCATTAGCAATACGATTTGGTAAAAAGTTAATCGAAATTAAGTCCCGACGACATTTTGAAAATGATTAAACGAAGAAAATTTATGTAAACCGAGGGTTGACAATTACGTACACTACGCAACCGGATCAAGACGAGACGAAAAACTAAACTGTTGCGTTGCGTACTACGTACAAGATGCGACACCAAAACAAACATCCCCCCCCTTCTACAAAAAAAAAAAAACAAAAACGACGAAACAACTACACAAAGGTCTGAGTCAGGTTGAGTCACACACAAAAAATAAAATGTGATGCGAATGGAATGCAGGTGGAGTAGAACTTAGAAGTAGATATGAATTTGAAATCGATACAATAAAAAATCATAAAATGAAAATGAGTAACGTAGAATTGAATTTAAAAATGAATAAAACAATACGTAATATATTTTGATTCTTCATAATACTGTAGGTATCTAATCTAAGAACACAAAAAGTTTCTAAAATGAAATTATTGCACTGGAAAATGAAACGTCGATCTAAGTTCGATCGTCTATCACTACGTTATCTTAGGATTAAAATTCAATAGAATAAGTGGTGAATTTTGCAACAACAGCAACGTTTTACTTCTGATTCGTCATAATCACACCCTGTAACAATCTAATCATTGTAATATTGCGTAACCAGGTACAAAATTAGTCACAAGAACGAATGCTTACAAGAACAACACGATGAAATTTTCTCATCCGAATAACTGCAAATGTTGCACAGGGACTTGCACTTGCAAACATTGCGAGTGACTAATTTCGGACAACTGTGAATCATATTTCAAAATTTTATCATCACAAAGAAGTATTGAAAAATAAAGAAAATGATACAACCATGACAAAATAAAGCATGTATACCTGCTATAGGTATCATACATTGAGCATATGGAACAATAGGGATAACCGGCATAAGAATGACAAACTCTTCGTTGTCTAGGCAGATAATAATTGCAACGATTTTCCTATAAATGTAGATAAGGTTAAAGTTGGAACATGAGAGTAAACTTCAAGTGGCACATTTCTACGATTTCCATATATTTTCAATCCACTTCGACTTACCGATGAAATCATCGGATACAAGTTTTCCATATTCTTACACGATTCAATTTCTAATTGAAATTTCGCATTGACTTTCGGTGAAATGATACCCTGAAAAAGTGTTTAATAATCAACATTTGCAAATCTAGCTGCCAATTGTCATACCTACATATTAATATGTACTTAGCAAACGAACCGGAAAATAATCCGTTCTACGCATGAGTAAGTCGGTTTTGGACGAGACTAAAACCTTGCCAGGGCCAATTACAAACGGATCAAAAATATTCCCCAAGTGTTGATCAAACTTGGCTAAAACAACACCCAATTTTGAATCGAACCTAATCCATTGAATTAGTTCGATTTGAATTTCTTCATTATCCAATAAATTAGAAATTGATTCAACTCCACCAACGACTAACTGAAATAGTAGGTAAACAAACTCGAGATAAACAAGAATAAACACGTTATTATTTCATCCTCGTAATCGATACGTACTTTTTGAAAGGATAGACTTTCGACGAAATTGATAGGAAATTTAGGATACCTTCTTTTGGTTTTTTTAGTCTGTTGTAAAGTTTGTACTTTCAATATTATTTCTCCTTTAGGACACAGCCAAACACCGGGACATGTTACCTTGAGAAAATAATCGATTTAAAAGTACATAAATATTAAACGAGCTAAAATTTTTAAAATAAAATTGATTCCATCTTACCGTAGTTATCTTGATATTCAAGCATAATAAATACATGATTACGAAACAAACGTATCCATTGTGCGTACATGTACTTTCAAGTTGAAAATTTTCGTATATTCTTATTTAAATTTCCACAACATTTTATAGGATACAATGTACGAGAACGTTGGTAAGTTGAAGGTTGAAACACAAGAAACTAATTTGTTTCGGTTGCTATCATAAGAAATTGTAATCACATTCCATTCCCGCTGTTTTCCCCTACTTTCACCGTATTTACCTTTTTTATTGACATATTTTCGTTCGTTCGTTTTACGTTCATCGTAGCGACGGCGCTGGTATCAATTTCGTTATATGGAATTTAAATTACTAAAGTTATAAATTACTTCACACTCTTGTTCTTAGATAGACGAATTCATTTCGGGTAAAATCTTGACAAAACATCTACGCAATATGAACCGTATTAAAATTGTATTTAACTAAAAAATCACAGCTTTCGTAATATTACAGTTTGACTAAAATTCATCGTTGTAATAATTCAGCCGGCATAAACAAGCATCCTTTTGAGCATCTAAATAATATTTGCAACCGACACCAACCACACTCATGTAAAATGCTTTCGCTACACCTTTACAACCTGCAAGAAAAAAATCGACATAAAAAATTGATTTCAAAACTCTGTGCTGATGAAGATAATCGTGAAATATACCTTTATTCAAAGCTTCGTTATCGACAATTTTCTTCACAGAAGAGCAAATACTGTACAGGCATTTCTTGAACTTAGCATCACATTTTTCCTTATCCTTGCCGCAAGTACCATAACAAATATCGTGATCATTGCAGCAATTCTCTAATTGTAGCGTAGGAACATAACTAGGAATCTGAATTAAAAACATAATCGATGTTGAAAATGTAACGAAGAAAACAATCAACGGTAATAAAATTGATCATATTGACCGGTAAACCTGGAACTCCGCATCCATTACCAACCGGTTCATAATAAATATTGGGTCTTGGCTTGGCTCCTGTTAATTATTTTGAGAAAAAAGAAACACATTAGTATGGTAGTGAATAGAAGTGTTTCGTACAGAAAAATGAGACAAAGACAAAAATGCACTCACCATTAGGACATTTGAATTCGCAATCTTCTTCTATAGATGCACTGAACACTTCACCGAAATGGCTCACTAGTCTGGTGAATTGAGATGCAAAATATCTCAAAGAATCGAAAATATGAGAATCACCGGAGTCTGGATCAGAACAACTAGCCGAATTGCAATGGAAAAGTAGTAAAACTATACATAGCGCATGTATTCTCATTTTTCAACGAGTTCCAACTACTTAACATAATTATTCATTAATAATTAATTTTCAAGAGTAATTAAAATTATTCGGTAAATTTTGATTAGTTTGTTGATGAAAATTTGAAAAAAGTTTCCTAGATCATCCAAAACAGAAAGATTTGTCATCAACTTTTTTGACTTTTTGTTTTAAAAAATCAAAATTTTAAGCAGCATTAAATGTTCATCTGTGAGGTTTTTTTCAACTCTATGGAAAAACGTTAAATTTTTATCAAAACCCATTCAAAACCATTTCGTTGGCGCTTTTTTAAGATTTTTGATTCATTTATGAATTCTTTTTAATTTTTCTGTTAAAATAAGTTGACGATTAGTTAAAATACATAATTATATTACTTCTCAAGCATGATTCTGTGAATAAAATTATGATATGTAAGTACCCTCCTTTCTGTATTGCTTTAAACATCACAGCTTTTCCACAAAAACACATCTTATCATCTAAATTTCATTTTCAGTTTCAAAAACATGAATAGAATACTTGGCTCATTCGGCGAATTCCGGACGGAAAACTACCTGTCAGAGAATTGGGTAAAAAAAGTCTGGTTAGACAATGGATTCACCAGATATATACCATTTCCTTCCGAGTACGAAGTCATCTTGGAAGAAATATCAATCGACTCGGTTCTAAAGGATTTTCACGATTCTTTGAAAAACTGGTTTCTAGAATCCGGCACATCGTTAGAAGCGGTAATTTCCGAATACTGCGGTGATCGAAGTCAGATAGAAAATGACCTCAATTGGCAAACGTTGATAGACGAAGGATTAGATTTCAAAGCATTGATATCGATCATAGGAACACTGATATTACGTTTCCAAGAAGAATCAACTAATTCGCAGTATTTTATCGAAGCTCTACATGCAATACGTTTATATTCACTGTTAATAGCCATACCTGGCAGTCATCTATGTCAAATATTTAACGCTACTTTATACTCGTTTGTTGGGGCTGTGATTCGAGTAGCTTTCGAACAAATAGACGCTGGAATTAGCGGTTCTAGACCAGGAAAACGTAAAAATAACGGTGACGATGCTGATACGGATGAAAACGAGGGCGAAAAATTGACCTGTAATAAACACGAGGTGCTCGTCTTGACGAATGATTTTCTGGATAACTCGACTTTGATTATAGAAAACAAGAAATTCAGAATGGACGAATCGTCGCTAAACCTCACAGTGCAAATATTAGTTATCGCGACGAAACTTGAAAAGATCAACGGTGCTTTGCTCATTTACAATTTAAACCAATACAAGCGCGAATCTGCCTCCCGTATAGCCTACAAGAGCTTTCTAATTTTACTCAGAATGGCCAAACTGATGCATAACGATGTTACAAAATCGGTCAAATCGATTCTAACCGAATTGCTGCCCATCTTTTTACTGAACGAATCGCGTAATTCGAATATCGGTGCCAAGGAAGGCGCAGTTATCCGGGCAAATTACACGTATTTCTTAAAATTTCTTTTAAGCGAGCTCGGAAACGTAGCTTACGAGTCTGTGAAAATTTTACTCCAAAAGATCTGCGTTTCTGTTCCGGACCGTGCCGAAAACCGAGCCAAAGCTACAGCTTTAGCTTTAGATATAATCAAAATATCACCTCCGGAACTTCAAGCGAGAGAAATATATTCTATAATTTTCATATCGCATATGAACGAAACCAAACCTCGCATGTTGACTTTAGAAATGATCAATCATCTGCTCTTGGATGACACAATATGCTGCCGGAGGCTGTCTGAAGATTATGCGGCTGTCGTCAACGAAGCATTCTTATTGGCTATTGTATTTTACCGATGTCAAGACACCGCAGCGAATATTCGAACCAAAGCTTTATCGTATTTGGACCAGTTTTTATCCAATCCTAATAAGAATTCCAAAGTTAAAAAACTCATGGATAGAATATTCATCGAACCATATGTCGGTATCGATGAACCGGATCAAGTAAATCAATACAAGAAGGAGATTTTCGATACGCAGCAATTCTTAGCAAATCAGGGAGAATTCGATGATGCTAATTTGGATCCTCTTCCAGGGGCTAAAGTAATATTGCAAATGTTAATGCATTTCTCTCACGAAGATAAAGTGTTCATTAAAAAATGCTCAATTCAATTGCTCTCGAGGATATTGCTAAGTAATCGGTTATGGGTCAAAAGAGAATATTTGGAGGTGATTAAATAAAATTTAAAAAATTGAAAAGCAAGTCGACGTGAATTAAAAAAAAATCATTTTACAGGTATTTTTAATCGGTTGCGACGATTTATCGGTCTTGGTTAGAAAAACGATGTGTCAAATTATCACAGATTTGATCGTAATGTATCCTGATCATCCTGAAGTGATCACTTGCTGGGTCGAGGGTGTTTGTCCTTTGGTAGCCGAAGAAGAAGTTAAAGCTCAAGAAAAAGTAGTCGAGGTAATTTTAGGTCATTTCGATGTAAATCTCAATTTCCAGCGAATTAATTTCCTTTTTTTTTTGCAGCATTACACTAAAATAATCTTGAACAATATAATGCTTTACGAACACACCACTTCGATAGTCTCCAGATTACCTTGGCTCGTCATGAAAGAAATTTTAAAACAAAATAAACGACGCTATTTGCATTACGCTGCTTCCAAATGGGTTCATAATAACTCAGTAAAGTACGCTGAAATCGATTTTGCTAAAGAAAACAATGCTAGATTAACCCAATTATGATTTAAATTTATTTAATTTCAGGGGTAAAACGATCCAAGTGCTATATTCGCATCTCGAGACCGAAAACAATGACCCAGCTTGGTGTCTAATACTTTCATTCTCCCAGTTGATGAATTTACCCAATAACGAATTAATCTTCAAGCAATACGATCGTATTAGACAAGATTGGGTACGGTTTTTTATTCAGTGACACTAATTTTTGAAATTTAAACCACTCGATTTAATGATAAAATTCTTCTCAACAGGATGCTTTGCCTTATAGTCAACTGGTTGTCGAAACTTTATACCACGTTTGTACCAGAATGCCACAGAATATCAAAGAAAACTTACTGCGTCAAATGGAGAACGACTTAATGGATTGTCAAATCCCTTTGAAGTTGATTGGACGCTGTCGAGATATTTGCGAACGTTTGATTACCGACGCTACGGACAAAAAAACCGGTCATTTGGCCGTTAAAGAATGGTCCACTCCGAAAATAATGGTAATAATAATGGAATTAATTACTCAACGATCAATCGTGACTTAATTTTCGTTTTTTAGAATTGTTTGAATTATATCGAAACTCAAATCAGCCAAAATTCTCCAGTCGACATAGTGAATGAAACGAAACTGATGAATTACGTCTTCTTGCTGGGAGAGTTGGCTCAACCGGATCCCAAACACGTACCCAAATTGTTCATTAGACTATTGCTGAATGTTCTGATTGCGCCGAAGATACGAGCAAGTAATGGAAATCTAGATTTGGTTAATTTTCTGTAAAATACTTGGATGATCTTACTCAACGTTGAATGATGATTTGACAGACGATGCGTGGAAAGGTCGAGTAACCACGTCGCTCAAAGCAGTCACTATTTTAACCCTGGTCAAACTCAGTTTACAAAAGGAAGAAACTGCGAGCTCGATTATGCCCATTTTCAAAGAAATCCTCTCTTCGAATTCGGTCTCTCCGAGTATTCAAGTCAACGCCATTATTGGCATGTGTGATTTATGTTCAAGGTAACCGTATTTCACAACTCGTCATTTCAAATAACTCATTTTCACACTAATTCAAAATCTAATGGAAATTTTCCAGATATACGACGTTGGTGGAAAGATATTTCACGTGTATCTGCGGATGTTTTAACTCGCAGCACGAATGTGTTCGTAAAACTGCCCTGGTTTCGCTGATTAAAAGAATACGAGAAGAGTACGTCAAACTAAGACCGTTCATTTTGTTCCCCATGCTGACTATGATGTTGGATAAATCGATCGAAGTACGCAGAACGATCGCTACGTTCATAGAAATTGACTTGAGAAAAAAAGGCAGTACTTTGGAAACCTTCTACACCGGATTGTTTTTCTTTTTAAATAATTGCAAGGTACATTATCGATTTTTTTATGGTTATGTATTTTTGACGATAACACTTTGGTTCATCTTTCCTCAACAGAATCATTCGACTACTGTGAAAATTCCCGACGAATTAAGGACCATGTTTTCCTACACGAGTAATCCAAAGAGACGAGAGTACATTTATACGTATGTTTTGGATAAACTCGCTGATACAGCAAAACGTGTAGCGATTTGTAAAAAAATCATTAGTGATATTATGGGTCAGTCTAATTATGATTGTTTGAGCGACAATCGTCGTTATTTTCATTCGTAATTTTTCCATTTTTTTGCTTTCTTTGATACAGCTTCAATAGCTGATGAGAATTTGAAACTCGATGAAAAAACAGAGGCCATTCTCAGCGACGCTTTTACCATATTGATCGATAACGAGAAAAAAATAGCTCACGCTATATCGAAAAAGAAAACAAACGTCGAAGAAGAAGAAGAGATCGAGGAACCTGCTGAGGGCACGAGCAGTCAAACTAAAAAAGCACATGGTCATGCAGTCGTTACTGTCACCGAAGTACGTACATTTAGGCAGTGCTCGAGTCGAGCCCTCCAAAAAAATTAGCGAATTTTTTATTCCAAATTAAAAATTTCTTTTACGATAACTAAAAAAAAAAAAAAATGTATTTTTTTTTAAATATTGGGACAAAAGAATGACATTTCTCTAAAAAAAAATAAAATAAAATAAATACTCAAAGAAATAATGAATAGGTAATTTTGCTTAAAAAATTTCGTCTAAAAAATGGAAATTCTCTATCCCAAAAAATTAAAAAAATTGGAATTCATCACCAGAAAAATTTCAATTTTTCTACTTGAAAATATTTTCAATTTTTTGCTTGATAAAACTGGAATTTTTTTATGCAAAAGAAATGTTTTTCTTTTCGATCAATTGAAATTGGAAACTTTTTAATTTAATAAAATTTTAAAAAATTTCATTCTGAAAAAATAGTTTTTTTTACTCCAAAAAAAATCAATAAAAAAAATTGTGAATTTTTTTACTTCAACAAAACTAAAAAAAAATTGTAATTTTTTTTATTCCAAAAAAATTACCTACTCAAAAAAATGTATTTTTTTTTATTTCAACAAAACTGATTTTTTTTTTTTATTGAATGAAAAATTTTTAAATTTCAATGAATGAGATTCTTTTAATGTAAAACAATTAAAATTTTTCAACTAAATAAAATTTAAAAAAATTTAATTCCAAAAATTGGGAATTTCATCACTCGAAAAAATTGTAATTTTTTTACCCAAAAAAATGACACAAAAAAATTGTGATTTTTTTTTACTTCAACAAAACTAAAAAAAAAATCTAAAAAAGAATTGAAAATTTTTTTATTTTAATAAATTAGA
>FIZV01056419.1:0-21233 GCA_900050545.1 Trionymus perrisii | reverse complement strand
TTATAATTTATGAAAAGAAATTAATTTTTTTTTTAAATTTTAACTCAAAAATTTTACAATTTTTGGAAATGTACAATTTCAGAAAATTATTGGATCATTAAAAATTTGCAAATTTCGGAAATATTTTATAATTTTTAGAAACGTGACAATTTTGAAAAAATGATGACTTTTGAAAATTTTGCAATTTTAAAAAAATCAATAATTTTTGTGAATTGTTAAATTTTATAAAATTCAACGATTTTGGGAAATTTTTCAATTTTTTAGAAATGTGACAATTTTTGAAAAAATGATGGCTTTTAAAAAATTTGCAATTTTTGAAAACTCAATAATTTTTGTGAATTGTTGAATTTTATAAAATTCAACGGTTTTGGGAAATTTGACATTTTTTGAAAATTTAGAATTTTTGAAAATTTTTCTATTTTTAAAATTTTTGGAAATGTGACAATATTTGAAAAAATGATGGCTTTTGAAAATTTTGCAATTTTTGAAAACTCAATAATTTTTGTAAATCGTTGAATTTTATAAAATTCAACGATTTTGGGAAGTTTAACATTTTTTGAAAATTTACAAATTCGGAAAATTATTGGATGTGTATCAACTTTCTGACTTCCCCGTATTTTCCCTCTCAGATTCGCCACTGGAAAAAATCTTTGAATTTTTCGGGGAAATCTATAAATTTGTTTGAGAAAAACTATTTATCAACTTTTCTGAAAAAATCTACTGATACGAGTTGATTATTTAAAAAAAAAAAAATCAATTCTTTTGAAAGTAAATTGCTTAACTTTTTTGAAATCAGCATTAAAAAATTTCTGTATATTTTTTTCTTATATACAAATTTTTCAATTTTTAGTATGTAAATTTAATTTATGTAAACCGGATAGAGGAATAACCAATTACTTATTTTATTTTTAATTATTTTTCGGTTTCAACAATTTCAACAATGCCAATTTGCCAACTTGACATTCAAATTGCCAACTTTTGCCAACTCCAACACGCCAGGGGGGATGTTACTCCCTTGTCCCCCGTAGCTTCGCCCCTGAATTAGATATTCGGAAAGAGTATGTCCGAAAACCTCCAGAACCAAAATTTTAGCTGCCCAAATTCATTTTTCGATTTTTGGCGAATTTTTGAAAATACATAATTATAAAACTTGACTTTTTTCCACCAAAAACCAATGTGAATTATTCAGAAAAGCGTAATTCTTTACCAAAATTATTGAAAATTGGTAGCGAGATATCGGTTTTCTCCAGTAAATTTAAACCGCTCCAGAAGGGGTGCTAAAAATTTGACTACCCACTATTCTAGTGTACATCAACCGAATTTAATTGCCCAATTTTATTTTCACCCCTTCTGCAGCGGTTTAAAGTTACTGGAGAAAATCCACATTTCGCTGGAGACTCCAGAACGGCTGAAAATTGGGAAATCCGAATTCGGGGGGTCGATATTTGTTAGCATAACAATTTTCAATAATTTTGGTAAAGAATTACTCTTTTTCGAATTTACATTTTTGGTGGAAAAAAGTTAAGTTTGATGTTTTTATAAAAATTCGCCAAAAATCGAAAAATGAAATCTTACCCAATATCTACCTACAGGTACGATACGTGTAGTTACTCATTTACTACATACATTTATGGAACTGGCGGAGGGTGCAGAGTTTTTTTTACGTACAGAGGGCGAACAAACCGCAAAAAACAAAGAAGAAAATAAACTTTTGATGCTAGTGAATACGTACGTACGTACGTACGTAAGAAAGAAAAAAAGAAAGAAAGAAAGAAAGAAAAGAAAAAAAAACGCCGAAATCTAATTTTCCACTCGAGTACGTGCTTTAAAATTTAAATTATGCCGTATTAATTTCAACGTTTCCGCGTTGACCTTCCTTCTCGCGTCGCACCACAGCGCCGCACCGTTTCTTTCTCCGATAATCTATTCGCATTTAAATTAATATATCTGTCGGTACGCGCTCCGTGGCTGTGGTTTGCCGTACGCCGCGCCGCGCCGTCACATCGTGGCCGCTTTTCCTTTTAAGTTTTCAATCGCAAGAGCTCTTCTTAATTGAGTTGGCGAACTTTGAAAGTGTTCGTCGTGGAGTAATTTTCACAAATATCCGCCGAAATGCTGGCCTCGCGCTCCCTTCTTTTCTTCTCGCTATACACTGTACAGTGTGTCTCACGTCAGCTAAGAATAATATCTCCCCCCCACCTCCGAGTCGATAAGTAGGCAACTGGCCTTTCTACATACAATGTGCAGATATACTTACATTCGACAAAATCCACTATACAGGGTGTTTCAGGGCCTTTCAACCAGTGACTAAGTATGCCACACATTGTGAGTTGATGTATGATGGTTTGCCTATCTCCGGGCGGCAGGAGCAAAGTTAGGGACTTGGAAAAAAAATTCGTTGTGATAGGTAGAAAGTTGCACTCTGCGGCGATGGCTTGCAAATGTTGTCTACGATTTTTTTCATTTGTCCGTTCCGATCACCTTGCTAAGTGGGCAGGAGGAGCTGTAGGTGCCAAAATATTTGACCGTGTTCAAAAGTAATTGATTTTTTCGATTTTTTCCTATTAACGTAATATTATTTCTACGTATTAATGTTTCTGGGTGAAAAAAGTTGGAGCTTTCCAATGGCGTAAACTCCGCCCCCCCCCCTACCTGCATCAGTTGAAAAGTTATAAACGTTTTACTTCCGAGAAATCCGTGAGAAAAAATTGATTTTTTCATTTTTTCCAACTTGAAAAAAAAATATAACTTTGCAAATAATTAAGTTAGGCAGGTAGGACCTGTACCAGTGAATAGCTGGAACTTTATACTCTTCCAAAAACATGTACAATATATGTATTTTATAGCTGCCTACTTACCAGATTGAAGGGGATATCTTCAACTGAGACACCCTGCGTGTGTAGCGAGTGTAGGTTATTAAATGTGAAGTGCATATTAAAGGAAATCGTTTTCTTTTGTTTCTTATCGCATTCGCAGGCGGAAATTTGGAGCGTGTTTATAGCTATTTTGAGAAAATCAGTACGCAATCTGCAAGCTTGTACCGAAGTTGGTTTGATAGAACACGTGCTATGTCGATTGCATCGCGCCAATTCCGTCGTAGCAGGTAATTTAGCAAATCAAATACCGCACCGCACCGCACCGCACCGCGCTGGTAACTTATCAAATTACTTACGAAACAGCCGTATTATGATTTCCAGATTTATTAGTCGATATGTTGGGAGTGCTGGCGAGCTACAGCATAACCGTCAAAGAATTGAAACTATTGTTGAGCTCTATGAAAGCTGTGAATGGAAACTGGGTACGTAGAAAATATGGCTTTTCTTTGTTTGATACCTCTATCTTTTTTCTTCTATCGTATACGTACAAGCGCATACGCGCCCGTACGTCTACGTATACGAGTATAGACATAGTATACGTTAGCTAGATAGAGATACGTAAACTACATACGATACCTACCCAAGTACCTATACGTTTATCTTTGCCCGCTGCGCTGTTTCGGATGATTAAGTAACGTTTAATTTGCATTATGTGCGCAGCCCAAACATTCGACTAAATTATTAAGCGTGCTTCGTCAAATGCCACAACGAAACGGACCGGATGTGTTTTTCACGTTTCCAGGAAAGAAGGGCTCGGTAAGTAATTAGAATACGCTCGTTTGACTGCGGCTACTTAAAAGATTAAAATACGACGCTATTTAAACGCGCCAGCCAGCAGCATCTGACGCGTGCCTTTTCAAAAATTTACACCGTTCACGTTTAACTTTTTACCTTTTTTTCCTCCCTCTACCTCTGCCTCTGCCTCTGCCTACCTTTCTATTTTTTCTCCGTTGCTATAGGCGATCGTGTTACCGCCGTTGGCTAAATGGCCCCACGAAAATGGTTTCACTTTTACCACGTGGTTTCGGCTCGATCCTATAAATTCGGTCAATATCGAACGAGAAAAACCGTATTTATATTGGTAAGCGATTTTCAATTTTAGTTACCTTCTTCCATGCCTAATCTAATACATACGACGAATTTTTACAGTTTCAAAACGAGCAAAGGAGTCGGCTACAGCGCGCACTTCGTCGGTCATTGCTTGGTGCTGACTTCGATTAAGATTCGAGGCAAAGGATTTCAACATTGCGTCAAATACGAATTTCATCCGAGAAAGGTAGGACAGCTTTCACTCGTAGATCGTGTCGCGTCCTATCGAGCTTACGTTTTTTTTTTTTTTTTTTTTTTTTTTTTTTCCCAACAGGGGTATATTTTCCCAATCCTTAAAAATAAAAAAGCAGGGCAGCTTTCCCCCGGAAATTTGGGGCCGTCCTATCGGGCTTTCTTTTTTTTTTTTTTTTTTTTTTTGTCTTTCTCCAACAGTGGTATATGATCGCAATCGTATACATATACAATCGATGGACTAAGAGCGAAATCAAATGCTTAGTCAACGGTCAACTGGCTTCCAGTACGGAAATGGCTTGGTTTGTGTCGACAAACGATGTAAGTACAATTACAAGTATCGCGTATCGCGCACCGCACTTGGTCTCGACACGTCCGAGAATGTACGAGTACATAAAAAAAGCAAACTTTACCATACCAGCAATATTGTTTCAGCCGTTTGATAAATGTTACATCGGCGCGACCGCCGAATTGGACGAGGAGCGTGTGTTTTGCGGCCAAATGTCTACGATATATTTATTCAGCGAAGCATTAACCACCCAACAAATATGCGCTATGCATAGACTCGGACCGACGTACAAAGTAAATTTCAAATATTTTTTACGCCATGAATTACATCCGCGTAAACAATGTGTTAATTTTTGGCATTTTCGTTTTTTTTTTTTTTTTTTTTTTTTTTTTTTTTTTTTTAATCGGGGAATTTTTTTTTTTTTTTTTTTTTTTTTTTTTTTTTTTTTTAGTGCCAGTTTCGTTTTGATAACGAATGCAATCTCACTCTACCGGAGAATCACCGCAGGGTGAGTCAAAAAAAAGTGATGGATACTTTTGAAACGCATGAAAAATGTTGCTTTCTTCCGTTGCACCCGGCTGATAAAACCGTAAGAGTAGTTAGAAATTGTAGATATGGACTAGTCCGCGTAGCTTTTATTTGCAGAGGCGTAGCCAATGGTGGGGTCTCGACACCCCCTCCTCCCCCTCTTTGCATTAGGGACCACGGATGAAATTTGACAATGTTGTAAAGGGATGAATATGATGAACCCAGTTATTTCATCTACATAAGAAAGAAAAAATACAACAAAAATCTTATTTTTTCGAAATTTGCCCCTCCCCTCCCACTTGATTATTTCTTTGGCTACGCCACTGCGGCAGATTGGTCTTCACTTTGGAAATGTTTTTGGGACTTGGCGTCAATTTGTGACATAAATGGAGAAAATGGTTTTTTTTTTCTTTTTTATTTCAATTACATATTTGGGATCGTGGTCTGTGCCTTTTTTGAACTTGTTGGGTAAAAACAAACGATAATACAAAAGAATTTTTACAAAGTAAATTAATGTAAATTTTTTTATCAACAGTTCGGGCGATTATAGTTTTTTTCATCGGGTTTATCATTTGGGCGTAAATCAAAAATAGTATATTTCGCAACGAGAGAGTAAAAAATGATTTACAACGATTACGAGGATGAAATTCGCGTACGCCAGCCAACTTCGGTGTTATAAATGATCGCGTGGCTCTTCATTTTTCAGCAGGAATCGCTTCCTTTGAATCTTGATTACTGCATTGTGAGCATGATATAAGTTCCACATTAATATTTTCTATGAAAAATATATTTTACGGTGTAATTTCAAGCTAAGAAATACGGCGCCACTCAACTGCCCTCTATAGTCGTTGTAATAGAATGCAATAATAGGGAATTATTTTCTCCATGCGTGTCACCAATTGAAGCTCGGTCTCGAAACATTTCCACTTTGAGGTTTAGATAGTATTTAGGTAGAGATACCTATAGTAGTTACTTTTCATTAGCTTTCTGCGTGTTTGTTTCAAAAACGAATAGACGAGTAGTATACTTGGTTGGCTATTCATATCGCTGTAGTCCATTCACCATTCTGGAACGACACCCAACTACAAACCTGCCTACCTATAGTACCTACTTGCCTGTAAACCACCTTTTCAAAATAAGTACATATCTCCAAAGGTGAAGAAAGGGTAGGCACCTTGGAATTTTCCGGGCTATAGCTCGATTTTTTTCTGAAGGGATGGTGGGTTAAAATATATAATTTCAAATAATAATTCTTTTGAAAAAAATTGATTTTTTTTTCGAAAAAAATGTTTAAATAGGTAAATATTTGTTTATTCGAAAAGATTCGCAGTTTTTCTCTTTACTTCGAGAGAATTGAGAAAAATTTATTTACTTCGATTCCAAATAAATCGAAAGATTTTTTTCTCTAAATTAAAAATTTTTTCTAACCCAAAAAATTGAGAAATTTCTTACTGTCAAAAAATAAAAAAATGTTTCTTCTCCGAAAAAAATGAAGAATATTTTCTCTAAAAACATGGAGATTTTTTTTTAGCCTAGAGTGTAGCTCGACCCCCCCCCCCCGGGAGCTACTGTAAAGTTGCCGAGAACGACTACCGGTCGCTGCTTACATACTCGTAAAATTGAGGATATTTTTCCAATCTCCAATGCTGGCTCGGACATTCGATTGATTTGATTTTTCGAATTTGAATACTCGGATTGTTGTGCGCGTTGAAATGTATACGTTAGTCGAGTACATAAATCGTAAATGCAAATCTGCGAAACTTACGAGTATGGGTGTGGGTGGAATAGTAGGATCGTAGGAGTTGTGGGAACCATATTGAAGAAATTGGAGAACTCGGTCAGGTATCGGACGGGAACCGGGATGCTGGGTTTCTGATTGAAACGAAGTAGACAATAGCATATCACTTGGCGATAGGTATTGCGAGCATTAGCAAATGGAGCAGCGGAGTTGAGCGCAGCGCGTGTTAAGCCTGTGCGAACAAATTGCGGTCGACTTGTACGCCAAGAAATGGCGTGTATGTATTTGTAGCTTTATACGTACAGTATATAACTGAGCGCAAAGTACTGGCTTCAAAGTGTACGGCTGCCTCGCCGCGGTTTGCGGTTACGAAATCCATCCTTGACTGGTAAGAGTGCAAGGTACCGCAAATCTGACACATTTCACGAGCTTCGGTAAACATTCACTGCTACCTACCGATGTTGTTGTTGTTGCTGCTGCTGCAAGTTTTACGTCTTGTTAGTTTCGATACACAAGTTTCTACGAGAGTAGCGCGAGCATTTTGAGCCTAGCTCGAGTCAGCCATACGTAGATACCGATGGCAATATTGCGTTGTATTTTCGCTTTTGTTTGTAGCAGTACAGGTAGTTACAAATCTGCTTCGCATATTTTCATCTTATTGTTGAAAAGTGGTAGCATTTACATTAGGTACATGCTTACGTGTTCGTACTCGTACGTGCAGGTTACCATTAGCGCAACGTGCGGCATTACCGTGTGCTGTGCTGTGCTGTGGTGTTTTGCAGATACCTAATTCGATTACCTAAGTACCTAAGTACATGATAATTCGATCGTTCATCCGATTCTTCCGAACAAACACCATTTAATTTAATCGATTGTTTTTTTTCTCTGTTTTTCGCCTTTTCTGCACAGGTACTGTACGATGGTAAATTATCGAGCGCTATTGTGTTCATGTACAATCCGGTGGCCACCGATAGTCAGTTATGTTTACAATCGGCTCCGAAAGGAAATATTTCTTATTTTGTTCATACGCCGCATGCGTTAATGCTGCAGGTAGGCTCGTTTGTTAACTATCCGATATACTGAAGAATACGACGTTAACTATGTAGTATGTACTCGTAGATGTACGTAGATAACGCATTTGATTGGCTGGTTTTTAAACATGACCAGATATATCGTTTGGAAAACCAAAATTTTTTGAAAATAGGCTGGTGCAGGGTTTGATAGTGACTGATAAGTATGATAACGTGATTGAAAATAATTTTTCTGTTACCTAAGCATATAATACATGTTTTGGTCACTTAAAAGTTGTTTATTTGAAATTTAAATCAAGTTGAAAAAATGCCACGAGAAAAAGGGAAGGCTTTCGACCAGTTGAATTTTCGCCAAATGATCGAAAGTGGCAAATACTTCGCTTTTTGCAACGTACGTGTGTCACCACTCACCAGAAGCTTATAACTCTCTTTTAATTTGATTTTTTTTAAAATGGAGAGATTGGTAGAAAACGGAAATTGATTATCTATTTTTGTTTTACTTTTATAAAAAATAGAAAAATTAAAATTAATTAAAAAAACAGCCAACAGAAGCGTCATCTACATTTTCTACAGTTACGTATAGTATATGGTATTCTACTTTACATAGTTATTCTACATTATATTCTACGTTAGGTATATTTTACATTCTACATTCTACTATCGAACCCTGGCGAATTTGCACATGTACTGTACTAGTGTATAGTTTGTTGTACTGCCACTGGGTATTCTCTATCTCTACTTACTTACCCAATACCCACCTACGAGTATCGTATATGTTTCGCAGGACGTGAAAGCGGTTTTAACACATTCCATTCATAGTACGTTGAATTCGGTCGGAGGCGTGCAAGTTTTGTTTCCTTTATTTTCGCAGTTAGATTTACCGGTGAACAGCAGCGAACGACGAGATTCGACTTTATGGTAATGCAGTACACTCGCTATTTATACAAGCACTACACCATGTAATCACCAGAGATGAGCGCCGACACATTAAATCCGGAATTCGGATATACTCGGTTATCAAAAGGGTACTCGATCAGTGGCGATTCTGAGGAGAACAATATAAGGAAGTCCGAAAGTTGATAGATGACAGGGATGACAGTGTAACTTTTTCATAGGGGGAGAGGGGTGTTTTATGGAATGAATTGAAAATTCAATTTGTTGAAGTACTTACTGTACCATGTTTTTTTTGAATTCAAAGGTTAGAATTTCTTTAAAAGTCAGAGTAATTTTTTTTCACTTTTTAAAAATTACTGAATCTTCTAAATTGCAAAATTTTCAAAACTTGGGAAATTTCCCAAAGTTGTTGAATTTTTTAAAGTTCTCTAATTCACAAAAATTAGTGATAATTAAAAAATCACAAAATTTTCCAAAATTGACAAATTTTTCAGTTTTGACAAATTTGTCAACATTGAAAATTTTTCCAAAACTAAAATTTTTTTTTAATTGAAAAATTTGCAAAAATAGACAAATATGTATTTTAAAATTGACAAATTTTCCAAAACTAACAACTTTTCCAAAACTGACAAATTTCTCAAAATTTAAAAAAATTTTCAAACACTAACAAATTTCCCAAAATTGACAAATTTGCTGAAATTGGCAAATTTTTTAAAATTGGTAAATTTTCAAAAATCCCTAATTTTTAATAATCCAATAATTTTCCGAAATAATAAATTTTCTAAATTTTAGTAATGAATAAACTGTAATTTGTTGAAATTTTTCAAAATTGATTAATTTTTCAAAATTTACAAATTAATCAAAATTGACAAATTTTTTAAAATTGGCAAGTTTGAAAAATTGATGAAACTCTCAAAATTGAAACATTTTTCAAAATTGACCAATTTTTTTGAAACTGACAAATTTTCAAAAGTTGACGGGAGTTAATTCGGCAAAAATCGAAAAATTCTCGTATGTGGAAGCGGGGTTGCAAGAAACGAGAACGTAAAATATTCTGTTATTTACTTTGTTTTGATTTTTGTATTTTGCTGGCAAACTTACCAATACCCAATTTAAAATTCTTTGTTAAAAACGAAATGAAAAATTAATGGAACGCCGCATTATTGAGGAGGGAAGGAGCTGAAAAGGCGAAAAAATTTCCAATTTCACTGTGTAATCCTCAAATTTTGAGCAAAAAAGAGGTAGTAGAGAACTGAACGGAGGGAAACAGAACAGAACAGAACAGAACACCGTAAAAGCATAGATTTCTATATCCCACGTTCCATTTTTGGTGATTAGTGAGCCCCCTTTGGTCTAGGGGTCTAGCGTCAAAATAACGTAAAAAATGGATTTGGCATTTTCAAAAACATGCCAACATGCGCAAGTTAATTTTCGGAATTTTGCAGCGCTAACGCATTGGTCGACGGTCGACCTCAGTACCATACGCTGTTACTCGACTCGGTTACTTTACTCGAGTGTGTGTGAGGGTGTGTGTGTGTGTAGTGTTACGGTGCACGTGGCGCGGATAAAAGAACTGTATTATGACGGATAGGAGTATAATCGAGTAATCGAAAATGCTTACCCGAGCTCATCCCTGATAATCACGTACCGCGTTTTGCGTTTAGTGTGTACTGTGTAGTATGCGCTATGCGGTGTTGCAGCTTATTCTATGCCTCTCACGAAGCATTGCCATAATTTGATTACGATAATTTAATTACTCGTACGAATTGCAGCGCCAAGTTACTCGGTTTCATATGCGAATTAGTGGAAATTTCGCCTACCGTGCAGCAGCATATGATACAGAATCGAGGTTTTCTGGTCATCAGTTACATGCTGCAAAGACTGTCCCGCGACCACCTCACCATGGACGTGCTCAACTCTTTTCTACAACTTACCAAACATTTCATCACGTGTCTTTCGTCGAATAGCGAATTATTGTTGAAACAAGTAAGCACGACCGCAGATCGGCACCTTTTCTACCTATCTTGACTGTTTCTTATTCGTTCGTGCGTTAATTTGCGTTTGACGACCGTGTCGCAGTTGTTGGATCACATTTTATTCAATCCCGCATTATGGATTTATACGCCCGCTCAAGTTCAAATACGTTTGTATTCGTATTTGTCGACCGAATTTTTAGCAGATACGCAAATCTATTCGAACGTGCGACGAGTATCTACCGTTTTGCAAACCATGCATACCATCAAGTATTATTATTGGGTTGTGAATCCGAGACAGAAAAGCGGCATTACACCCAAAGCAATCGGTACGTAGTTTTGGTTCGTGCTCGTTTCTCGTCTTTCCATTATAACGAACGCCGTTCATCTCTCGTTACGATTGTTACAGACGGTCCGAGACCTTCGCAGAAGGACATCGTCGCAATTAGATCGTATATTTTGCTATTTTTGAAACAATTAATGATGCTCGGAGTCGGCGTCAAAGAAGACGAATTACAAAGCATACTGAACTATTTATCGACCGGTACGAAAATTGGTTCATTTTCTAGTATACGAGTATGTGCCAGCTATCTAATCTCTCGCTTCTTTTTTTTTTCTCCTGCGTTTATTTTCCAGTCCACGAAGACGAGAACCTACACGATATTTTGCAAACTTTAATTACGCTGATGGCTGATCATCCGGCTGCCATGATACCAGCATTTGACATGAAACACGGCGTTCGAGTAGTGTTCAAATTGTTGGCATCTGAAAGTCAGCTGATCAGACTGCAAGCATTGAAATTGCTAGGTTTCTTTTTGAGTCGCAGCACACATAAGTAAGTTGGCATTTGTTTCGAATTGTATAAACAAATGATGGATACTTAGTTTTCTTTTTCTAATACGTGCATTCGATATTTAGGCGAAAATACGACGTTATGAGTCCTTTCAACTTGTACACATTGCTCGCCGAACGGTTGCTGTTGCACGAAAATTCTTTAACGTTACCTACGTACAACGTATTATACGAGGTGAAATGTAGTGTACCTCTATCTAGAGTTCAGATCTACAAATATGTACTTACTACTTACCTGCATACTCGTATGTGCTTCTGCTTACTCGTTTTCTGTGCAGATATTGACTGAGCATATCAGCCAGCAAATTCAATATACGCGCCATATGGAACCCGAAAACGGCTACAGATTAGAAAATCCTATGATTTTGAAGGTGGTCGCCACGTTAATTAGACAGTCGAAACAAACCGATCAACTCTTGGAAGTGAAAAAATTATTTTTATCCGATATGACGATCCTGTGTAATAACAATCGCGAAAATCGACGTACCGTGTTACAAATGTCCGTCTGGCAGGTGAGATAATATACCTATTTTATTTTTTTGTTTGTGATTCGCGCTATCGAACAGATTACCTACCACTTTTTATGTAATGTATGTAATATGTGCTCGGATGCTTTTCTAGGAATGGCTGATCGCTATGGCGTATATTCATCCGAAAACTTTGGAAGAGCAAAAAATTAGCGATATGGTGTATAGTTTGTTTCGTATGTTACTGCACCATGCTGTGAAACACGAGTACGGTGGATGGAGAGTTTGGGTGGATACGTTAGCCATTGTTCATTCTAAAGTAGGTAGCTAGGTATACTAGGTAGTTGTACTCGTGGTTACTCATCTATGAAAATTACCCTCGCGGGTGCAAGTAACGAAACGCGAAATAGCGACTAGCGTTAGATCGATTTAAATTTACTACTAACCACGATCGTTCGCTCACCATTCGCATTCAGGTTTCGTACGAAGAATTTAAGTTACAATTCGCCCAGATGTACGAACATTACGAAAGACAACGTAGCGATAATATTACCGACCCGCGAGAAAGACAGCAAAGACCCATCAGCACCATATCGGGCTGGGAAAATCCTTCCTATCTGTCGGCAGTTCCGCATTGTCATCAGAATGTAAGTTTTTCAATCCTCGAATCGAGTGCCGTCAGACGAAAGTAAGAAAAATAACGGGTCGTTCGGTAATGTCAATTTTTTTGCATATTTTTCGCGCAGAATACCGAAGAAAATCAATCGATAGAGGCTGCAAATCGGCCATCCGTAACTGATGCGGAAGACGACGACGACGTTGTCGCCGCTGCCACCAACGACGAAAATCGTACTCCCATTTTCGAAGAAACGCCTGTTTTAAACGGCCAATCGACGCTCGAGTTTAACTCCCTTTATGCGGAGTGTCCGGTGGAAAATCGCGCAGTATACGAGAATCATTCGTCTTCGCAAACCAATTCTCAATCGATTGCGGAGGACGTTTCTTCGAGCGAACGTAAAGACAATGAAGAGCAATCGGAAATGCTCAACGGCGAACCCCACCTACCACCAATTGATAGAACAGACGACGGAACTGGAGAAAACGTACTTCCTTCGGCCCAACCTGTTTTCGCTGGAGAAATCGAAACCGACTCGGCTACGCAAGTAGCGATCGACGAAAGAGGCGATAGCGTTGAACAGACCAAAAACGTCGCATCGGAATCGAAAGCCGACTCCGCCGAACAAACTCCTTTCAAACCGGTCACCGTTCACGTTACCGACCGAGAAATATTAGATAGCGATAACTCGGAAGTCTTTCTAACGCCGACTGAAATAAACGAGGTCGATAAAAAGGATAATTACGCGACTGAAATGGCCGCTGTGAAAACGGTCGAATATGACGAAACCGTCTCGCCAAAAAAAGAACAAGGCGGCGATGAAAATTGCGAAGAAACGATCGCCAACGGATACGACGGCACTGACAGCGATAACAATACCGAGAAGGAGCTATCTAACGACGACGCCAGTCCCTCAGGTACCGAACATGTGCCGCAAATTATCGAAACCGAATCTACAAACGAACCTGTCAGCGAACACGTCGAAATGGTCCTTTCTAAAGACGTCGAAACGGAAACTGCGCAGTCGATATCTAGTCAACCAGCGTCCGAAATCGTTGATCCGGTACCAGAATCGCCTTCGCACGACCAAGCTCGCTATACAACCGAAGAGAATCCGGTCGTCGACGTCGTAGATGACGACGTTGAAGAAATCGATCAACGTCCACAATCGGCCAAAGACTCCGTTTCTATCTATTCCGATCGATGCTGTTCACCGGAAAAACAGGTCGATCGCGATAGCCAACAATTCGATAACGTTAGAAATTCCGACTCCGCCGAACTCGCAGAAATCGAAGAACCTACGTATATGAACGAGAACGAAGTGTGCGATGAAGATAGACGCGGAGAATATCCTCCTTCGGAAGGTAGCGAAGCGAACTATCTAGTTTTTTTTTTCGTGCCAAAATTTCGACTGTTGAACATTCTGTTTTTTTGTTTTTTTTCAACGCTTTTGTAAAAGGTAAAATGAAGGAAAATGCAAACGACGGTGGCGGTGTTCGTCCCATGTTCAGTCCCGGTCCATCCCGACCACCTTTCAGAATTCCCGAATTCAAATGGTCGTATATTCATCAGAAACTGTTATCCGATATTTTATATTCGTTAGAAACCGATATTCAAATGTGGAGGAGGTAAGCGCGAGTCGAATAACCGTTTGTTAATCGCAGGGGTCGTTATCGAAGCTATCTTATTTCATGAATTTTTTCTCGTCGTCTCCATTCACAGTCACTCTACCAAAACGATATTAGATTTCGTAAACAGCAGCGAGAATGCGATTTTTGTCGTGAACACGGTACATTTAATTTCGCAATTGTCCGATAATCTGATCATAGCTTGCGGTGGATTGTTACCTTTATTAGCTTCGGCTACTTCTCCGAATGTAAGTCAACTTTAAATTCATGTTGGTCTAATCATAACTATCTACAATTCTACATATTTGACTGGCAACAAAAAAATTGATTTTCCCGCCGCAGAACGAATTGGACGCCATGGAACCGACCCAAGGTATGCCGATCGAAGTGGCCGTTTCGTTTCTTCAACGTTTAGTCAATATGGCCGACGTGTTGGTATTCGCCAGTTCGTTGAATTTCGGCGAATTGGAAGCCGAAAAAAATATGTCCAGTGGAGGCATTTTAAGACAGTGTTTAAGACTGGTAATTTCGTAATAATTGTATTCCATTTTCTTCGATCGTCGCCAACGGCCAACGTACGAGTCCACTTTACGTGTATTTTTTTCAGGTTTGCACTAGCGCCGTACGTAATTGTTTGGAGTGTAAAGAACGGAATAATACGTACGTACCGATTCATTTTTCTCATAACAACATCGGTAAACCGTCGTTTGTCAATTCACTCGTGAGAGGAGCCCACACGTCTCCAAAGGTGAGTCCGAAGCTCATTTATTCAGTTAGAAAAACAAATATGTAGTTACTTAATTTTCGTAATCGTCGATATATCATTTTTTCATACGCAGGATATTATCGAAAGTGTTACCTCGCAGACTAGTCCGGTTCGCGATCCCGATAAATTGCTACAAGATATGGATGTGAATAGATTGCGAGCTGTAGTTTATCGCGACGTGGTAAGCTAATATTCCAATTTGCTAGTCCTACACATAGTCATTATTTGCTGGAAAGGGCGTTGAATAGATCGCAAGTTTTTAGCATAATGTAACGATGGTGAGAAAGATTCAAAAATAATTCTTTCTACTAACTACGAATAAATGTACAGCTTTTAGCGTTGGTAGGGGGACTGGTTGAAGAAAAATTAATTTTCTTATATTGTAGGTAGTGGTACACGAATTTTTCTAGGCCTTCTAGTTCTGTTCGGATGAGTGTATTCTCGAAAGGTATGATTACTCGATCAGCAACGCAACGTACTAATGATATGGTCTTTTTTTTTGTTCCAGGAGGAAACTAAACAAGCTCAGTTTCTAGCTTTGGCTATCGTGTACTTTATTTCCGTATTGATGGTTTCAAAATACAGAGATATTCTAGAACCTCCGTCCGTTTCTCAGCATTCCGCTGCGAATCAAAACAACATTTCGCCCGCCATCAACGGAACGTTTTTAAATAACGACCATTCTACACGTTAGTATTTACTCGCTTTCAATTTTCCTTTTAGTTTCTATTCGAACGTGGTAGCTTTTTATATTATGATTACAACATTGGGAAAAATTCAGGTGTAAAACAACGGGAACGTGAAAAACGCTACCAAGTATACGATACAAATATTTACATACGCGGTTTACTATCGTGTATTGCATAAAGGTAGCGAGTGTAGTTGTAATACGAATCGGTTCGGCGCGTATTCGAGCTTATCTTATCTCTAATACGGTGTTTATGTTTTTAACTAGATTGTATGAATAATAACGCTATAGGCGGAAGACCATTATTTCCACAGTGGTCTAACCACGTTTACCCACAATTTCTTCCCAGTTCGCATCCCCATTCTTGTCACAATACATACCCTGTCACATCTACCTTGCCTTCACAACCTGTTAATCATAGAATTGCTACGAGGCATTACTCGGCACCTATAAATCACTCAGGTTAGAAGATATCTATTGTAGATGTAGCCTTGTAGTAGCAAGCTAACGGTTAGCGCGCCTTTGCAACAGCGCAGCGTTCCAAGTCCTGTCATCACGACTGGATCCGCTGTGGTTATTATTCGCTGCTTTTATCCGCCGCATCGAAAACTTTGCGCATTTTAGTAGATCATTTCAGCATCGGCTTCCACTTTCGCTTGATCGATCCCTTTCGAGCACATATTCTTGCCTCTTGTCGCAATGTTTAGTGTGGTTTTCACAGTGAGTTGCAATTCGTATATCTATATCCCAGCTGATTTACGATTTTTTAATTCACTCGTCATTCGACATTTTTCTTATAGTGGTACGCTTCTTATTCGTTTTTTTTTCCTTGTTTCTATTCATTTGGAATTTTTTAAAGTTTTGCTGTTTTTACTTTGTATCTTTACTTTTATACTGCGATGCGTTGCTCGTATCACGTTGATGGACATGATTTTGTCCTTCATTGCCTTCATGATGAAAAGAAAACCTTTTTTTACGTTTGATTTTTTTTTTTTTTTTGGTATGTAATTAGAAAAGTGCAACGATGTTGAAGTGGTATTTCGGTGCCTTTTAGGCCACTTTGTGCCGTAGCCCTTCTTTTCTCAGTTTTTTTCTTCTTACTTGATACAATTTTGTCGATCGTTTTTCTATCGTCTGCGTGCGTTTGTTGGAACAGCAGTCACCATGGTGGCTGGCTCGCAAGCCGAAGCTGAAGATGAGGAAGAGGATGAAGACGAAGAAGAAGAGGAAGAAGAAAATCCAGGTGTTACCGATGATAACAACTCCTCGGTACATACCGAAACTGCAATACCGTCTTCGAACAAGGTAAATGCCGCTCGATAATTTTCATAAATTTTGTTTAAATTTTAGCTTTGTGAATGAAATGCGCATTTCTCCTTTATTTATGCGAGTTACTTGAGGGTTTTCCCCCAAATTGTAATTATAAGCATAATTCCGCAGTTTTTGTAGATGATAGTCTGATAATCGTTGTTAGTATTAAGTAGTACCTAGCTACCTACCTACGTACGTATAGATTAAGTAATTTATGTAATTTATCAAGTCAAATAGTAGAAGGTGCATTACTAACAACACTAACAAGTTGGTATCGATGTTTTCATCAATTTCGAATGTAGTATTGGGTAAAAAATAGACGATACATTACATTCCTTCTTGAAATCCCTGCAAAATGAATATTACCGTATGAATTTTAAATTTTGAGTCGGGAGAGGAAAGTGTGAAGAAATAGGCCTCTCTAATTGCTATTTCGGTTCGAATTCGGTATAGTTTTAATCATTAAAAGAACTTCGATCAATGAAAAAATAATTACAGAAGTAGGTAACCTCGCGATGAGTATTGATTAAAGTATTGAATGATGTATTTTTTGGTTTGGTGAAAAAGGCGTTTGTAACTTCTTGGGAAAATCTCCTGTTCTTGTGCTTGTTCTTGGTGAATGGGGATCGAGCTATATTTACTTCGCGCTGACGTTCATTTTCAATTATTTATTTATTAATTACCTATTAATGAAAGATGGAAAATGGAAGATACTTAGGTACTACATACTAATACGAAATCCATTCATTTTTACCGTAAAATGGTGATAAACTGATAATAAGGAATTGATAAGAAACTACGGTATCGGTCGGTCCTCGCTCCTCGGTACATGTACATCACGCATCACCCAAATAATTGAATTTTTTATCCAAATTATATTTCTTCTTCAAAGTTGATTTATTGCAAAATACTCGGTGTAAACTGTAGTCGATAAAAATTCATAAAAATTACATTACTTGTTAGGTATATTATTTTGTGACGAGAATTATCAAAAAGGCTTTTTAATTTCAACGTGTGTCATTCCGATTCCGAATGCTTAAGTATAACTGAAATTAATGATGCACTAATGACTGAATCTCAACTTGAAATAAAAACACAGTCACCGTTCACTATCAGTCTTCACTCAGTTTTCATTTCGATTTTCATTGTGCATAATATTGTACATTCGTTCGCGGAAAAACAATACCGAAGAAGAAGTGAATCCAGCTATGCGATTATGAATTACCATGTTACTTTTTACTTTAGTACAAATATATCTATGGCTGAGGGAGGGTGTGTGTGTGTGTGTGTGTGTGTGAATCAGTACCATGTTTAAATCAGAATGTGAATTGTGATTCGAGAATTCGTGAACCGCGTACTAAAAATGAAATGCACGTCGGTAGTTTTTACGCTAAAAAGTTTATAAATTGCTCTAATTATCGTATTATTTGTTTTCCCCTAATACTTAATTATGGTAACGGTAATCTGTATACTTAATGCATGCGATTTTTAATTTATCCTTATTGATTTGTTGTTTATCCGTAACGTGGGGAATAGAAACATAGAACTAAGTGCAACGATGTTAACCATAACACGGAAATTCGGAAATACGCGTGTCTTACTAAACATCCGTTAAATACCAAGGTAGGATTTGAATATCCGTTTAGTTGTTTACGTACACGTAAAAGTATTTATCATCGAAGCCTAGATAGATACACTTGGTAATTCTGAGAATGTACCTACTACCTACCGATATTAAAATACGACGTACTATCAAAGATACAAAACGCAAATCTACCACTTCGTACGCATGCACATGATACGTAGACGTACCTACTTTATATTATCACGAAGTGGTGTTTGCCAAATGTTAGATAATTATGTTTGAAAAACTGAGTCACTTCGAGAGGATTGGAGGTTTGGTAAACGCGTAATTTCGCTTTGAATAATTGTCCCATAGCCCCATTGTCAAAAATACGGATGTAATACTACGTATTTTCATTAAAGATGTGCGTGAAACACATTACTTATGTCCTTCGATAACGAAGCTTGTTTTTCGCAGAGTTGTTGTTCGGACGAGATTACTTCGGCTTCGAGTTCGCAACCAGTTAGCGATGTTGAGAGTATCGCAGCCAACGATACGGACACTAACAAACCGTCACCGTCTCCTAATACGATGGCCGACGAATCGTGGACCGAAGTTAATCTCAACGACGACGAAGATCCTAGAATAAACGCCGCCGCCACCATCGCTCATAATACGAATGGTAATGCCGACCATTGCCATGGTATCGCGTATGCCTTCCGTCACTCGCGATTATGTAACCGACGCGACGATCGTTGTTTTATTGCAGAAAATGGTCCGAATAACGTCGATCAACAAAGAGGTGAAAAAATTCGCGGCGAAATTTCGGTGGTGAAATTAGCGCCGACAGAGGGGCCTCCGGTAATGCCGCCGGTGCCTCAAACGCTCGCCGAAGAGTTGCCAATGAAGAACATGACGTTGCCAGCGTCGGCTTCCAGTCGAGAAGAGTCGTTAACGCAGAAGCTCGAGACTGCATTGGGGTCGGTGTGCCCGTTGCTGAAAGAAATCATGGTCGATTTTGCCGGCTTTCTGTCCAAGACGTTGATCGGTTCGCACGGACAAGAATTGTTGATCGAAGGCAAAGGTACCCGACGACTTTTTAAAATCTACCTAAACTCGCGTCGATCGCATCTGCATCTGCGAGTAATGTTTCATAAGTCGCGTCGTCGTGCTTAACTATGGTAACTTTCGCGTCCGTTCCAGGCTTGTCTACTTTTAAAAATAGTCAATCTGTCGTGGAGCTGGTTATGTTGTTGTGTTCGCAAGAATGGCAGAATTCGTTGCAGAAACACGCCGGCTTGGCTTTTATCGAACTCATCAACGAAGGAAGGTGAGCCGACGATTTGTTTTCTAAATAAGTACCTACCTAAACCTAATCTACGCTTTAGGTATTGTTTTACATTTGATAAATTTTAACCGTTTCATTGGTTTTTGCTATCGTAGGTTATTATCGCACGCTATGAAAGATCATATCGTTCGCGTAGCCAACGAAGCCGAATTCATTTTAAATCGAATGCGAGCTGACGATGTATTGAAACACGCCGACTTCGAGGTAAGATTACATATAGTTCGAGGTTAATTTGTTGTTCTCATTGTGAAATATGTATTCTTATTCGACGAAAATGAATTGTATCGATAGGGTCAGTGCGCGCAAACCATTTCCGATCGCAGAGACGAAGAACGAATGTGCGATCATCTGATAACAGCGGCTCGACGACGCGATAACGTCATAGCAAACAGATTGTTGGATAAAGTCACCAATATCCTATCCCACAAACACGGCGCTTGGGCTTATAACGAGGAATCGAGGTGAGTTGTCTTCGTCAACGTCGAATCGGTACGTTACTGTACTCGCGCGAATGGTAGCCCTACCTAGAGTATGTAATCGGTTGTTTTCTAACAATACCGACGGTGTGTTGGAGCAGACGAAAAGAATTTTGGAGATTGGATTCGTGGGAAGACGATGCCAGGCGTCGTAAACGATTTGTTCATAATCCTCGCGGCACAACGCACCCGGAAGCCACGTTGAAAGCCGCCATCGAAAACGGCGCTCCTCAAGACGCCATATTGCAAGCACGCGACGAATTCCACGCTCATTTGGCCGCTTCGTCGCATCAAAATCCGGTATCATCTAACGATCTGTTGGACGACGCCGATCTTATTACAGACGACAGAGACATCGACGTCGATCTGGCAGGTTTGTTATTCGCGCTCTAGCTAGATAAACTGACGCGTATTCCTAATACCTATTTATGTCGAACTACTCTTTTCAAAGGTCCGGTCAACATGAGTACCAAAGCCAAGTTGATCGCTCCCGGAGTTGTGGCTCCTGGCATCATGTCTATTACCTCCACCGAACTGTACTTCGAAGTCGACGAAGATGACGGCGAGTTTAAAAAAATTGACACTGAGGTTAGTGGATTTTCACTTATTTATTTTCATTTGATCGCCTTCGTTGTTTATTCGAATCGTAAGACAACGTCAGATAACTTTTCGAAGGTTTCGAAGAAGCGCGAACGATAATTACCTACTTAAATTTGCCTACCAGAGGCAACTTTTTCGACTATTATCGAGTCAATCACTCAATCGATCAATCGATATCCTTTAATAGCGAAAAACGATTTTGTAAAATTTCAGTTTGGTGGTGGTTTTTATGTAATTGACTAAAGTACCACGACAAAAATTATGAGAAAGTTGAACAGTTGTTGAGGTGAAATAAGAATTTTGCAAA
>FIZV01056387.1:0-13813 GCA_900050545.1 Trionymus perrisii | reverse complement strand
AAATTCTCCAATTCACAAAAATTATTAATTTTTTTAAAATGCAGAATTTTCAAAATTGCCACATTTCTGAAAATTGAAAAAATTTTCCGAAATAGTTTGGTTTTTTAAGTTGATAATTTCTAATGATTTAATACGTTTTTTAAATAATATTGTAAATTGTCATAAAATGTCAAATTTCCCAAAATTGTTGGATTTTATAAAATTTTCTGATTCACCAAAATTATCGTTTTTTAAAAAATTGCAGAATTTTTAAAAGTCACCACCTTTTCGAAAAATTTTACATTTCTAAAAATGATTAAATTTTAAAAATTGAAAATTTGTCCAAAATTGTCAAAAAATGCGTCCCCTCCCAAAAAAAAAAACTTTTTGAAGACTTGTCCTCTTGATTATGCTTCCTCGGCACCCCTGTCAAGGGGGAAAAACAAGCCTCTAAATCGATGTAAGCAAAACTCGTAAAAACTCATTTGGACGTAAAACTTTGGCAAATCGTACTGGTAATTAAACAGACGAGGTCTTTCACCCGATTCGAATTTTATTCGATCAGTCAAATAGGAGCGAATCAGCGATAAACTCTTCTTGTAACGGTATCATTGGCGTAGTCGCCCTTCCACAGTACAATAGCTTTGTCCTTGAAGACGAACGTATATTTATACAGTACCACTGATACATTCTCTCTACTTGTACTACTCTTTGGCCCTAGCTCTAGGTCTGGAACAAGAGCAAGGCACTCCGACTCGTGTACTAGAACTAACGGCATTTCGTTACACTCGTTAACGCCACCAATCATGTAGCCTTCTCGACCTCTGGCCCTCCGCTAGAGAGGTAATCGACGAGCAAATGCTATTTTAATTTCATTAACCGACCTCCCGCCAACGCTGGTCAAAAAGTATACAATTTTTCTTCTTCTTTACATCCGTCCATCAGTATTCGCCAAGATACCGCTATATTTTACTCGTATCAAACGCGCAAGCTTCGCTGTCTCGAGTCAAAGTACCTACATTAAAACCGGTTCGAAGGACCTCCTTAGTACTGGAGAAGGTGATAGAATTTACAGAACGACGCGAACGACTCGACTCGACTCGTATTCATCAATGACACATCAAAAAAAGCAACAATCAAACACCCACAATATGTGGCACGTCAATCGGCACTACTTCTTACGAATTGTCTGCGAAAGAAACGTTATTCTCCCATTATGAGTATGTGAGAGGGGCAGGGGAAAAATACCAATGATTCCGACGGAAGCGAAAGGGTTGAAATTTGGAAACCTAAACAAATTCTGAGAACTTGAAAAAAAAAGTGCTTAAAATTTTGAAAACATGATTTCGCAAACTCTCTGAAAAAGATGTCAAAAAGGAGGAGATGGTTTGAAAAGGGAACATAACAAAGGTAAATGAAAGACAACGGGCAAAACGACGAATAAAAAACTCTCCAAACGATCTCCTCAAAAGATCCAAACCTCCAACTTCAATCACCAGTACCCGTAACGAAGATTTTACTTTTCAGATTCCAAAAAAAAGAATAAAAATAGGAACTAGGTTGAAGAGAAAACCGGCCGAAGGAGTAACTTAAAAAGGGAAGAGAAGCAGGCACCTATTCTGAATTTCGCATAATATTGCTTTGCAAAACGTATCTATTCGAATACGAAGCACGACGCGATGATTTTTTAAAATCCCACTCGAGTTGTTAGAATATTAAAAAAAGAGAAAAAAATTTATTTAGGTAGGTAAAATACAAACGAATCTAGAAAAAAAAAGGAAAAAGAAACAAAGATCACTTATAAGTTCTCCAAGCATTAAACTATATTACAAAATAGGTACTTAACTACACTTATCACAGCACACATATAACCACTTATAGCGACGAATACTTAGATTTTAAGTTAAACTTATTCATTAACGTTTCCTTTTTTTTGTTGTTTTCGATTTTGCATAATAATAGAAAATTTCTCGTTTTATTTTTTATCATTTTTTTTTCATATTTTTTTGCATTGAAAAAAATCATACCTGTGGTTTCTTGAATCGTTCGTCAACTACTTCGATAGGTATTAAAATATTTACAGATGAAAAGGTACACGACGTTTTACACATTAGTTAATTAATTAAATAAAAAAAAAGGAAAATAGAAAAAATATTTAAAAAATCATTACGAATGTAATAATAATAATGATATAATAATAAGCAGTATAAAAAATATTACTAAGTACTTTAAGTACACACAATTACATTTTTTTTTTACTTTCAGTGTAGGCAAATCAGGGTCAAATCATGCGAAGAAAAATTAAAGATAAAATTTTTTTCAAGTGGAATAAAACAGAATTTTTGTTAAAAATTTTCAAAGTAAAACGAGACAGAATTTTTTCAAAGTCAATTTTTCGAAATCAAAAAATCGAATGAAATTTATTCAGATCCCAAATAATTGATTGATTGATCAGAATCAAAGAATCGATCAATTTATCGAATCGAGAATAACTAATCGACATTTTCATAGTAAAACTAAGCGAAATTATTTTCCAAAATCAAAAGTAAAAAAAATCTAATTGGAACTGGGCAAAAATTTTGCAAAATCGAAATAAAAAAAATAACGATAAAGATGCTGAAATAAAAGATTATTTGATTCATCAAAATGAGAAATTCGAGCAATTTATCGAATTTGAAAAAATGATTGAAATTTTTAGGGCAAAGCTAAACAATATTTTATTTTCTAAATTGAAATCAAATATTCGATCGATTGGTCGAAATTAAAAATTACTTCTCAAGATCAAGAATGAAACGAATTAAAAATTTCCCAAAATCGAAGTTGAAAATCAAAAAAATATCAAATTTATCGAAATCGAAAAAATATTCGATTTATCAAAATCGAAAATTATTTGATTCATTAAAATAAAAAAAAAAAAAATTTACCAAATCGAAATCATAATTTTTCTTGAAAATCCAAATCAAAGAACAATTAATTTGTCAAAATTAAAAAATTATTCAATTTTTTCAAAATAAAAAATTAGTAAATTTATCAAATCAGAAAGTCAAAATAAAAAATTAATCGATTTATTAAAATCGATTTTTTTTTCAAAATTGTAAAAAAAAATTAATCAATATCAAAATTAGAAGATTAATTGGTTTATGGAAATAAAAAATACCTTTAAATTTTCGCAGTGAAATTAAACAAATCGAAAAAGGGGATTCGTCAAAATCGAAAATTAATCTAATTATCGAAATCAAGTTTCTTCAAAATCAACAAATCAAATCAAAAAATCTTTTTTTCATAATCAAGATCAACGTTTCAAATAATAAAAAAAATAATAATAATAAAAATCAAAAAATTGATTCAAGAAAATCAAAAATTCAATCAAAATTAACCAAATAAAAATTGATATACAAAATTTTCCCCAAAATAATTATTTTTTTTTCAAAATATTAATCGAAAAATCAATCAATTCGTAAAATAAAAAAAATAAGAAAATAATCGACTCATCGAAATTATAAATAAATCCAATTATCGAAATCACATTTTTTCAATATAAATTAATTTGTCAACATCGAAAAATTAATCCATTCAACAAAATCAAAAATTCAATCAACGCAACGGATCGAAATAAAAAATTATTTGAAGTTTTTACAAAATTTCCCACAAAATTGAAAACTATAATTAATCGATTCGTCAAAATCGAAAAACGATTGATTTATCAAAATCGAAAATCGATCGATTTATCGAAATTTTTTCCAAAATCAAAAACAAAAATTTGATCAATTGATCAAAATTGGAAAATTAGACGAAATCACTGAAATTTTTTTTATGAAAGTAATTAAACAATATATTTTTCAAATTCGAAATATGTAGTTGAAATTTTCAGAAAAATCAAAAAATCAATCAATTTGTTAAAATCAATAATTAATCGATTTATCAAAATCAAAAATCGATCGATTTATTGATACCGAAAATTGATCGATTTATCGATACTGAAAATCGAGCGATTTATCGAAATTTTTCTTAAAATTGAATACTAAAATTTGATCGATTGATTAAAATTGGAAAATTTAACGAAATCACTGAAAATTTTTTAATGAAAGTAAACAATATTTATTTTTCAAAATCGAAATGGTTGAAATTTTTAGAGAAGTCAAAAAATCAATCGATTCGTCGAAATCGAAAATTAATCGATATAATAAAATCAAAAATCAATCGATTTAATAAATTCAAACATGAATCGATTTATCAAAATCGAAAATTAATCAATTTATTAAAATCAAAAATTAATCGATGTAGTGCAATCAAAAATTAATTGTTTTATCAAAGTCGAAAATCAATCGATTTTATCGAAATCGAAAATTTATTGACGTATTGAAATTTTTTCCCAAAATCAAAAATTAAAATTTGATCAATTGATCAAAATTGAATTGAAAATTTAACGAAATCACTGAATTTTTTGTAATGAAAATAAACAATATATTTTTCCAAATCGAAATACTTGAAATTTTCAGAGAAATCAAGAAATCGATTGATTTATCAAAATCGGAAAATTAATCGAAATTATTTTAGAAAAAAAAATTTGCCTACACTACTCGACTACGATGCAATAACGTTTCAAAGAGCACCGAAAAAAAAAAAAAAATAGAAAAAAAAGAAAAAGAAAAAGGAAGAGGGACTTGGGAGCGCGTACACAAGGCATGGGGAGGGGAGTTCAGGAGGGAATTCGTATAAACGTAAAAAAATTCTCGTCGAAATTAAGCATTTTGCAACGTTTCATCGCAGGTAAAAAAGAAAACAAACAAACAAAAACAAAAACAAACAAGCTGAAAGTTGGAAGCGTGGTAAGGTACGGTAGGGTAAAGGTAAGGTAAGGTACTACAATATGAAAAATAAATGTAACGGAGAGATCTGGTGGGAAATTGCCTACAGTAAAGGATACGTACGCCTATGGCCCTATAGTACGTACCTTTTTTTGAAATTTTTTTAGGTAGATGTGTAGTATACGCCTTCGAATAAAGAGTTGTACTTTTTTTGCAAAAAATTCTACGCAATGCAGGCGCAGCAGCGGAGCGGTACCCCCCTCCGGATGCAAACGCTAATTTTGAAATTGCGCGCGGGGAGTCCCGCAAAAAGGACGCCGGCCGCGCCGTTGACTTAAAAACTTATGTATATTTTGCATTAAGGCAGTGTTGTGTGATGACGGTGCGTACCGTTACGATGATCACATATTGATCTGAGCATTTCTGCGGCCGAAGCGGCGCGGCGGCACGCAGGCGGACGCTCAACATATAATCCGCCGCAGCGTACGCGTTGTAGGTATTCGTTTTAAATCAGGGATCCGGATCGACAAGCGTATCGTTCGTTGTACTTGTTATAAGAGTGATGCTGCGGTCGCAGCGTCGGTGGATGGGGCGGGGCGGGGCAGAGCGGCTGAGGCAATTGTGCCCTTTCTCCAACATCTCTACATACGTATTTTTCTCGTCTTGGAAGTTGGTACAGCGGTCAGAGTTGTCGTAGTCATCCGTTCGTTGTCTGCTTGTCAAAAATGTCAACTGTCAACAACTGTCAACGATCAACCATCAACTTACACTAATGGGGGGATCAACGCGCAGACCCCCCTTCGCAGGTAAGTTCAGAAAACAAAGGTGCATTGGAATGCGAGAACAAAGAAACCGGCTCACTATCAGCTTACATTACGATGGAAAAATATTGAACTCGGTTTTGACGCCATCCACTTCGACATTACGTGCAAAGTGGCTCTTGCAGAGATACAGATGGTTACGGTGGCCATGCTAGGATTGTAATTAGCACGCTCCTCGGCCAGGGTATAAAATTCTAAACGATTGATTGGTGCGATTAAGGTCCGGAGGTAGTCGTTGCGCTGCTTATACGAAGGTGATCTTTGGACAAGACGAATTCAGCAGCCTTAGGTGGCAGATTCTCTGTTCGACTACTTTGGAGGACTATCCCAACCGTTCTCTTTGATCATATGAGCCAATTCGATGATGTATTTGCCTTCCTTGTACTTCTGGCTAGCGTCAAAAGCTTGCTCCTGTCCAAGTTAGATAAATATGAGTACAAACGTTTAAGCACGATGATATTCATTAATACGAGTACCTATTACCAAGACCAAGCTTGCCACAATACTGGGCGCAAAAAACCCGTAGCATTGAATGTTATTTTATAGATAAGGACTTGTGAGATACGTGCACGAATATTTTAAAAACAGATACCACTATTCTAAATTCAGAATTTTATCAGAGCTTTAATAATCTTCGTAACGATTTAACAACTTTGGCTTAATCAATATAATTAACCAACATTCCTCGTCAAATTTTTCCATTTTTACATCAAATACCTACATACAAACTTTAAACATTCTTAAATTCCATCTCTTCAATCTTTTCTCATACATTCGGGATGTCTCAGTGGAGAAACTCCCCTTCAATGTGCTAAGTCGGCAACTGGTTTCAATCATGAGTAGATATCTTTGTATAGTCACTTATTTTTCAATTTGCAAAGGTAGTGAGGGGTTTAGGGAGGATCCTATCAAAAAAGTGAGGAAATATTCCAAGATAAGCGCCATCGAAAACATAACAAACGATATGCTACACGTTTTTTTATTAGCATTTTTTCCATTTGTATCAACATTTTGGGGCAATTTGTCCCTCGGGGGTCTTCAGATCCTACGACAAAAGTAATTTCGTTAAATTTAGTATTAAAAATATCTGCTCGCCGAACTTTTTTTCAGATTTTTTTATTATTGCTCTGGAATTTGGTATACTCTTTAAAGTTGAGTTTTTCTCAATAGTTCAACTTTCAACTAGGTATCGAAACTCCCATATGTGATTCTGAATCTACTTTCAATGCTCTTTAAAACCAAGCTTATTGATTTTCGGTACGTGTTACCAATCTCGACGTACAATTTGCCAAATTTGGATAATGCGACAAGAAACCACCGAAGTGGAAAAATAACAAAGCTACTTCTAAAAACGCACAAAGAGGTAACCATCGAATTTCAAAAATTTATTAATATTTAAAAACAGCCAGATTAAAAATTTTTACTGCATATTATAAGAAAAATTTCCCAATTATAAAGATACTAGGTACTAAAAAAAAATCGTATTAAAATTTTTTGGAAAATTGAAAAATTAATATAATTTCAAAATTTTAAAAATTTGTTTAAATTTGAAGAAAACGAAAATTTTTAATTTTTTTCACACTGTAAAGAATTATTAAATTTTAAAAAAGAGCCAAAATTTTAAAACTGTGAAAATTAATTAAAATTTCAAAAATTAGCATTAATTTTTTTTGGAAAATTCAACTGAATTTAAAAATTTGATGTAATTTCAAAAAGTTATTAAAATTGCATAACATTCGAGATTTATTAAATTTTTAAAAATTTCCAAATTTTCTATTCCTTTACCCTTTATTTGAAAAAAAAAAATTCAAAAAGGTGGATTTAAAAATTGATTAACTCGCAAGTAGGTATATTTTTGTTTTTCAAATTAATATCACACTAAAAATCTGAGAATTCGGAATTTTTAACAATTTAAAAAAAAATAATCTCCCGTTTAAAAATTCACTAACTTGAAAAAAATTTGCAAATTAAAAAAATTGTAAAACTTTCCAAAAATTTACAAATTTGCGTTTTGAAAATATTGAAAACTTTAAATTTGAAAATAGGCTAAATTTGACCAAACCTTAAAAGATTCAATTAAAATTTTCAAAATCAGAAAATTCGTAGAAATTCCTTCAATTTAAAAAATTGACGTTATTACGAGTACAAAAATTACAGAAATCAATTTAAAACTTTAAAATACGAGTAATTAAATTTTCAAAATTTTCCACATGTTGAATTTCTGAATTTGTGACAATTTTGGAAAAGTTGAGGTTTCAAAGATTGATTTATTCAAGTTGCGAAATTTTAAAATTGGTTATAAAAATATAATTCAAAATTGGCGTTTTAAAACTTTTTGAAAATTCATCTGATTTCCCAAAATATTGAATCTTCATCAGTTTTTAAAATTTATAGAAATTTTAAATTTTAAAAACTCATCTAATACCAAAAATTCAGTAGCGAATCTGAGAGGAAAAATACAAGGAAGTCAAAGAATTGATACAGTGCCACTTTTTCGAAGAGGGTAGAAAGTTGTTTTATGGAAAGAATTGAATATTCAACTTTTTGAAGAAGTGTACCATTTTTAAATCTTTAAAATTCAGGGTCAATTTTTTTTTCACATTTTCAAAAATTATTGAATTGCCTAAATTGCAAAATGTATTTATGTATTATGAAATTTCCAAAATCGTTGAATTTTTTAAGATTCTCTCATTTTCAAAAATCATCGCCTTTCAAAAATTTTCAAATTTCTAAAAATTGCTAATTTCCTAAAAACTGTAAATTTTTCGAAAATTACAAAATTTTCAGAAATTGTCTAACTTCTCAAAATCTTTAAATTTTCTAAAATTCTCTTATTCTCAAAAAAATTATTGATTTTTCAAAAATTGCAGAATTAAAAAAAATTACATACCGCTTTTTGAAAATTGACAAATTTATAAAAATTGACAGTTTCCCAAAAACAGACAAATTTTCAAAAATTATTGATTTTTCAAAAAGTGCAGAATTTTCAAAAATCATTAAATTCTCCAAAATGGTTAAATTTTCTAAAATTCTCTAATTCAAAAAAATTATTGATTTTTCAAAAATTGCAGAATTTTAAAAATCATTACATTTTCAAAAATTGTTAGTTTCTCAAAAACTGACAAAATTTCAATGATTAATAAATTTTTAAAAATTGGCAAATTTTTAAAAATCTTCAAATTTTAATGATCCAATAATTTTCCAAAATTGCAAATTTTCAGTAATGCATAAACTGTCATTTTCCCCCTCCCTCGCCTACCTACCGCCAAAATATATCAAAAGAATCAAAACTGTAGCCTTAATAAAACCACCCGAAAAAAGTAAAAATTGAAAGACTACTATCGTTTTTAAAAAATTCGTAAAAAATAGTTTCGCCTGAAATTTAAAATTTATTTATTTATTTTAGTACGTTGATATACTTATGAACTGCATTATTAAAAATTTCTGTTCGAATAAAATTGGAAGAAATTTTCTAAGCAAAATTGAAAAAAAATCAGATACTTAAATTCCAAAAAATTGATTTTTGGATAATTACTAATGTAGGTACGAGTATTTAAGAATTTTCGTTTGAACAAAATCTTAAAAAATGTTTTTCGACAAAATTTTTAAAGTTTTTTTTTTCTTCTTTGACGCCTGTACATTAACTATGTAGTCCTGAGCGAATCTAAAAAAAAAAAAAAAATGGCAAACTTTTGAAAAATTAATTTTTGAACAACTTAAGTACCTTTTTAACAATTTTGAATAAAATTTTGAAAAATTGTTTTTTCGGTAACAAAGTTGAAAAAAAATAAATCTAAACAAAATTCTAAAAAATTCATTTTTGATCAATATTTTAAGATTTTGGGTTTGAACATAGTTTAAGAATCTATTCACCAAAAGTTTTTCAAGGAAATTGCTTTTCAACAGTCATCAAAATTGTATTCTAACAAAAATTTACAAAAACAATTTCAGAAAAATTTCGAAAAAAATTTAAAATTAAAAAGGTAGGGAGGTCTGGAAAAATTTTGTTCTAAAAAATTTTACGAAAAATTCAATTTTGAAGAAAATTCATCTCAAGATTAAAATTTTCCTTTGAACAATATTTCAAAAGAAAAAAGTAACAAAATTGAAAAATTCAATCTTGAACAAAATTACAAAAAAATTGTTTTCCAACAAAATTAATTTACAAATTAGGATAGAATCGAGCTTCGCCAATCTCATGGCCGAAAACAAAAGCAGAGTTAGGTATATAATTCTTGATCCAAAATACTTTTCGCAAGCTGCCTCGTCTTTCGCAATGCAGATGCTCAAAATAGTTGGGTAAAATATTTTGACAATCGACTGAAAGCGTAGCTATAGGTACTCTCGCATAGTTTGAAATCACTTGTTAGGAGTCAGAACTTAAGGTAAAAGTATCAAACGAACGTTTATAAGCTTAATACACTTGGAGGCGAATAGTACGCACACTGGGCAAACGGATTAACGAAATTCTTGCCGTTTTTCGTTTTTGTATACGCTCGTTCGCACAAGGTATGGTACTAATAAGAAGCCACGATTACAAAACACGGGGGGCGCTTTTTCTTAAAGAATGTTATCTACTTAGTGTTAGTGAAGAAACACTCGTAAGAAATATTATTCGCCGTAAAAAACAACCCTTTTAACTTTCAACACGAATACCTCTTTGACTAAACGTCGCTTTGAGGCAATTTTAAAAAGTTAATTTCTATACCAAACTATCGTTTACGTAAAAAGTACAACATAAATTTCAAATCACCGTTGAGCTCTGAAAATTTCGATTATCAACGCAACTTTAACTTATGTAATGCGATCAAATTCATTTCGACGAACTTTGTTAATTTGATCAAAGAATTATTTACCTTTGAAAATCTACATCGTAACGTTTAAACTTCACGCATTTATACGTTTCATCTGGAATATGGCTTCTTTTAAACCTTCGAAGGCGAATCTCTCGACACCGTATCATCCTTTTTCGTTGCAGCTCGTTTTTGCATAACGGTGTTAATTAGTCCGACTAAATGTCCTATCTTTTGCGCTGAAAATTCGCCAAAACACTCTACGTCTTCATTACGAATATTAAATTAACTAAAAAGCCACCAGCAATGAAATTTAACGCCCGGAACACTAATCATAAAACGGTTCTGCATAAATATTATAGCACATCGCGTATTCCTCGTCGTATATTATCCGTGCCTTTTACAAGTAGATAGAGGTACCTAGCAGAGGCATATTTGACGAGGAAGTCATGGAAGTTGGACTTCTCTACAAATTTTCAGAGAAATGAGATTTTTAAGAAATGGTTATAAAAAATAAAAATCTAAAAAGCTTGTGATAATGCTTCAAAAATTCTGCAAGATCTTAAAAAAAGTTTCCGCATCGATTTACACTTCCATGTTCCATGGGTTAAATTTTCGCATGAGATTCATTTTTATTGATTATACTTACTCAATTTATGAATAGAATTTGATAAATTTAGTGGTACGTAGGCGGAAGGGAGGGTATAATTTTTTAATATTCGTAAAAAAATTACACTTTATGCATTACTGGAAATTTACAATTTCGGAAAATCATTTTATCATTAAAAATAGAAGATTTTTAAAAATTCAATAATTTTTAAAATATTGTCAGTTTTTGAGAAACCGACAATTTTTAAAAATGTGATGATTTTTAAAAATCCAAAATTTTTGAAAAATCGATCATTTTTGTGAATTAGAGAATTTTAGAAAATTCAACTAGGTTGGTAAATTTACAATTTTTAAAAATTTTACAACTATTGTTGAAAAGACAATAATTTTTAAAAATTCAGCAACTTTTGAAAAATCAATAATTTTTAAAAATTTGTCATTTCTTGGGAAACTGGAAATAATTGTTAGAAATTTGGCAATTTTTAAAAAGGCGATGATTTTTGAAAAATCAATATTTTTTTTAGAATAAAAGAATTTTAATTTTTAGACAATTCAACGAATTTAAAAAAAGGGTTGATTTTTGAAAATTCCGCAATTTTTGAAAAATCAACAATTTGTGAACATAAGAATATTAAAAGATTCAAAGATTTTTGAAAAATGTGATTTTTGAAAATTTTGCCCGCTTTGAAAATTTGTCATTTTTTGAGGAACTGACAACTTTTGAAATTAAGCAATTTTTGAAAAAGCGATGGTTTTTTTAGAAAAATCAATAATAACTTTTGTAGATAAATAAATTTTTGAAAATTTCTATGACAACTTTTGAAAAATCAATCATTTTTGTGAATAAGAGAATTTTAGAAAATTCAACGATTTAAAAAAAAATGTGATGACTTAATTCCGCTATTTTTGAAAAATCGATAATTTTTAAAAATTTGTCATTTTTTGGGAAATTTTCAATAATTTTAAGAAATTAGACAATTTTTAAAAAGGCGATGATTTTTGAAAAATCAATATTTTTTGTGAACAAAAGAATTTTAAAAAATTCAACAATTTTCGAAATTTTGATGATTAGAAATTTGAAAATTTTTGAAAAGGCGATGATTTTTGAAACATTAATCAATAATTTTTCTGAATAAGAGAATTTTCGAAAATTCAACAATTTTGGAAAATTTAATGATTTTTAAAAATTTTGCAATTTTTGAAAAATTAATAATTTTTGTGAATAATTTTTTTTTTTTTAAATTACACAATTTTGGAAAATTTGATGATTTTTGAAAGTTTTGCAATTTTTGAAAAGACGATAATTTTTGAAAAATCAATAATTTTTGTTAATATGTGTACCTAAGAAAATTTTAGGAAATTCAACGATTTTGGAAAATTTGACCATATTATATTTTGCAATTTAGACAATTCAATAATTTTTGAAAATGTGAAAAAAAATTTACACTGAATTTTAAAGAAATTCTAGCACTCAAATTTAAAAAAAAAATTGTACGAAGTTGAATATTTAATTTGTTCCATAAAAACAGCTCTCTATCCCCTTCAAAAAAGTGGCACTGTAATGTATCAACTTTTTTACTTTCCTCTAATTTTACTCTCAGATTCGCCACTGCACTACCTACCTACATTTACCTACCTAGTACCTACTACCTACTACCTACGAAGCCGTTCTCCTCGTGTGAAAAAACCTTTCCTCGTGTTAATCAACAAGTAAATCCGCCCAGCTTTTGTTCTCTTTTCTGAGTAAAGTTTTGCATTAAATTTTTTTTTTTTTTTTTTGCAAATCTCTTGTTTTTGTTAAAATAAATATCAACTCCAATATACGAGTAGATGAAATCTGTTTTTTTGTTTTTGTTTACACTTGCACACTTGTCGCACGTGTCAAATCGTCCTGCATTCTTTCAACCATACCGCTCTTTTTGTCGGCTAAATGTACCCAGCGGAGCTAGCTTAACATTTTTAAAATCCTATTCCTACATTTTAATTTACAATTCCATCCTCAAAAATAGGCCTATACTCGGCTCTGCGGTGTAATGGTGTTCCCAAAATATGGCCTATTGCATGAAATTAATTGATGATGGAATTGCCGACAAGAGTAAAAATAGATGTCGAACTGAGCACCGACAAGTTTTGGTGTCATTGCGTTCCTGCGTCATATCCATCGTACAGCTCATTACCTTTTGACTAAACGTCTGTTAATGGTTAATGTATAACGATTATTTACTTTTTTCAAGTCTTACCCCCCGCTTTTTCATCTCATCCGGAGAGAGTATTTAATGCAGCTCTGTATATCAAGAATGAAAGGAAACGGAGAACTTAGAATTGGAATGAAAAATGATCTTATGGAAGGTTGTAAAATTTGAGTAATTTACTCTCGAATATTTTGTTCATAGATCCAGTACCAGATTGAGATATTTTGTCGCTTTGCGGCAGCAAAATGTGCCATCCATCACATATTTGTATGCCTGCAAACTTATGAGAATCTTTAGTTTACTCCCAGAGATGCTAAATTTCTTATTAGTAGCTTGAATAAGATTTTTTCAAAGTTTTATTGAAATTAATAAAAATTCAGCTTTGAAAAAAATTTGAAACTTTTTTTATTGTTTCAAAATTGCTGTCTTTTTTTAATTTCAACAATATTTGTGACGCAGATACCTATGTTAATAATTTTTTTTGCCCTCTAAAATGGAAATAAATTTTGCAAAGTAGATATTGAGTTTTATCCAATAAAATAAGTGAGTTTTTTTTTTTTTTTTTTTTTTTTTTAGAAAATTATTGTTCCAAAAATATCTTGAAAATGAAT
>FIZV01056379.1:0-10513 GCA_900050545.1 Trionymus perrisii | reverse complement strand
AATACAGACAAAATAAAGACAAACTTGAAAATAAAGACAAAAACAGATAAAAAAGACTATTTCCGAGCCCTGAACTATGTTTCGTTAAAAAATGTAAATAATCTGAAATGTTTTTTTCAAAATTTTTGAAAAACATTTTTTTCATTTTTTTTTTTTATTTGAAAAAGTTTTCTTAAAAAATTAGAAATGTTTCTAAAAATTTACAATTTTTTAGAAATTTTTAAGTGAACTGTAAGGAGTTTTAGAACATTGTTTTTTTTTCATCTTTACCTCCTCCCTCCCTCTCTCCAAAAAAAAATTCTCAAATGTCACTTTTAACTCAAATATGAACGAAGGTAAAAAAAAACCAAAGAAAATCAATTTCGATTCCTCCTCAGACTTCGAAGAAAACTACACAGTTGATTGTTATTTAATCAAGTGGAAGATTGGATAAAAAGAGAAGGGTGAAGAATTAAATTATAACTGGAAATTTCTGGACTATAACATGGAAGAATGCAGTCTTATATGTAATAAATAATGATAAAAAAAACTTCATATGGAATGAATTTCCTTTTTGAAAAACGTGAAGGTTACTAAATGAAAATTTGTAGGTTATAAAACATTATAAGTACGTAATAGGTACTCATTATTAGAATGTTTATATTTACAGTATAGTAATTAATCTGAAAAGTACAAAACGATAGTAAAGGTACTTGAACAGATAGTGGCATTGAAACGATAATTTCATTTTGTTTTGTAGCGTTATAATATTAGATCAACCAATCAGTGGAAAGTTTATTTTAGGAAGCTTTTGTAAGAGAATACATTCATTTATTTATTTGAATTCGCTGTGAACGAAATTATTTCTTACAAAAAGTAGGCGATATTTGGGTAATATCAAATCGAACATTATTTACAAATAAGAAATAGTTTTTTCAAATCAGTTATATTAGAAACATTGAAAATATAATGAAATTTCGGAAAATTTTAAAATACAACTCAAGATTTCAAAAAAATTGAAAAATTCGAAAAAAATAAAAACTTATAAATAACCTATCATTAATCAAAATGTTCAGAAAATTTTGAAAAAATTAATAACTTGTAAAGTCGAAATTTGAAAACAATCAGGAATCACAAAATGAGAGAAATTTGAATGTATCAATAAATTGTGAGATTCGGAAAATTAGAAATTAACAAATACCCGTATGATAGAGCAATTAAGAAAATACATGTTAAATGTGGAAAGATGAAAATCGGAAAATTTTGAGAAATTATCAAAAAATGCAGAAACACTGAAAAAAATAAAAAATGAAAAAATAAATTTTTTTCCCCGTTTTCAATTTTTTTTCTTATTCAAAATTTTTAACCATACAAAAATCAATTGTGTTTTGGTCAAAAAATTAATAAAAGACAATCTGAAAGATAATCGAAATAAATTTTAAAATAGGTATCATCAACAGGCATCAAAGCAGAATTCGAAAAAAGTAGGTAACATAAATCAATTAATTGTAACGAAAAAAGTACTCGAAACTCTAAAGCAATTTTCCGAAATGTCCAATCCCAAATTTTTAAAAATTTAATTCGTGAAAAATTTTAATTTTATTTTAAAACCAATACTTTAATTTTTTTTTGAATTTTTGCCATTTTTTGAAATTTTGCTCGGAGCAAATTTTTCAAATTTGAATTAAAAATTTAATTTCTCACATTTTAATGCCTGCATTATAGTTCAAAAAAAAATGTTGAAAAAATTTACAAGGAATAAATCATTTTAAAAATTTTTTCGAAAATTTCATTACAATATTTTTTTAAAAAAATCTTGCCTTGTCAAAAAATTTTTAAAAAAATTTTTTGACAGTAATTTTCTGATAAAAATTTTGAAGTTTGATGACCATTCAAAATGCTAAAAAATCTTTTTTATTAATAAAATTGATGGATTGAAAAATTTTCAGGCATTAAAAAATGAAAGATTAAAAAGTTACAAATTCAGAAATACCTAACTGAGAAGTTTGGGAAATACATATTAAGAAATTAGGAAATCATAGAAAATTATAGGAAATTTCCACAAATTTGAAAATTTTGAAAAACTGAAAAAATTGAAGTGCGTATACTCGTAAGAATTAAAAAAAATAAATCATCAATTAGAACAAAAATAATAAAACATTAGGTAAAAAAAAAAAAATTATCTATTTGAAGAAATAAAGAAATCGCAAACAAGTGGAAAATTCGAATGTATTAAAAAATTGATGAAATGAACCCAAAAATGTTCTCAAATGATCCATTAATCCATTTACATATCCTATTTACCTACTTATTCAAAATCTCAAATAGTTCTTACAAAAATTAATGACACTAAATCAATATCAAAGAACCGCATCCCACAAACACTCAATTCACTTCGTTTAAAAATCACTTGCATCGTTTGTTCATAAAGATTCGCATAATTTTAAAACAAACACAATTCACAATAACAAAATAATGATAAGTTTTTCGCATCAATGTTACCACCAATTCATTCATACCCCCTTCCTTCGCCACCACCACTAAAACACTTTCCTGATCAACCAGCAACGAGTAACCAGACAAGAGGAAAATGAAATATCGTTAAACCTAATAATTTATCGTAGAAACGAGACTAATTAAATCGTAATTGTCGTGTATACGTATAAAAAAAGAATAAGTAAAGACGACGAAACAATCTCATTAATAAATAACCAGTTTATTTGGACGAAATTAATCCACAGTCCACAAACACGCAGGTTGCTGGATTCGAACATCGTCATGGGGACTTCAATGGTGTATACCGGCGTCGTGTCGGCATGACAAGTATATCAGTGATGGCTAATATGAATTATATGTATTGCGAAAATTATTATCTTCGAAGTATGCTTGTTTTTCAATACGTAAAGTACGTCAGGTGGTCGCAAACCGATAAAAATGCCAATAAATAATACCACAGTGAAAACATCAGAAAAGAAAAAATTCAAACATACTCATTCGGTTCGAAAAACCTACGAATTTGAAAAAAAAAATCGAAAACTTCACCTCGAATCACCGCAAAACCTCATTAGAATAATGTCAATCATCAAGTTTGGAAAATTTTACCGGAAAACGAAATGAGAGAGAAAACAACTCGAGTGGAAACAGGTGTCCTACGAGTATGTAGTGTTTTACAAAAATTTAACAAATAATGACACGATTACTCGTTTACTTTTGAGCATAAATTTTGAAATTAGGAAAAAAAGGACAGAGTACAGTCTCAGAATAAAAATATTTATTTTGTTAACCAAAGATGAAAAGATTACGAGAGCGATAAGCAAAATACGGAAATAACGAGCAAAGTCTACACATCACACACACACACACTTGAAATCATTTCATCGAAGTAGGTTTCTGATCAATTTAAATACGTTAAGGTTATGAACTAATTTTTATTTACCCACTTTTTCAACATTTTGGTCGATACTGCGCGCAATTTTTATCTTATCCTGATGAATTTTTCGTGAAAAAAAAAATAGCCGTTGAATGATTCAAAGATACACATCGGTATTCATTCTTACACAACGGTCTGAGTAAAATTAAACTCAATATAAGACGAAGACGGGGGATACGCAAGTGGAGATGACATTGAAGCCATAGGAGCTATTTTAGTTTGCCAATAAATACCTATGTACAACGAATTTTCTTATACATCTCTCATTCATTATATCTAAAACAAAAACACATTTGGGCACCGAAGCACCGAACAGCTGGATTTTTTTTCAATGCCTACACTTGTAAAATAAATTTCAAACAGGGATCTACATGAAATGACCAAATTTTACATTTCGATTCGATTCGAATTAAAATTTGTACCAGTTTGAGAAGTACTGAGGCTGCGAAAATGAACGTGAGATTTTCATTCATATTCATTACTTTATAGGCGTGAAAAGTTATCACGTCGCAAAGTACAACTACATTTATAGCGGTTACTTTTGGACGAAAATTTCACGATCAGATGTTTGAGATCAAGCATGACCGATTTTTAACCGACTTCAAAAAAAGGAGGAGGTTCTCAATTCGTCTGTATTTTCCTTTTATCAATACTTACAACTTGCAAGTCGAGCCGCATGAAGTATTATCAATGATGTAACCTTAGCAACAAATTTACAATTTTGATTCATCTCACTGAAGTTTAGTTCCACCCTGAGGCACTGTAACGACCAAGAATAAACGCAATAAGCGAAATTAAATAACCTTTTTACCTATCTGTACTGAAATTTAATCTCGCTACTCCAGATTAGATAAAAGAAAAAGGAAACACCGTAATACGACGATTGTCTTTTGATCGGCACGAATCAAGTTCCAAGACGAAAATACAAGGTAATTTTAAAAACGTGCATGTAAAGTACAAAATATTGAAGTAATGATAACGAAATGAATAACTTACTCAATTTTTTTTCGGTATGATAGTCTGATGATTTTTGATTAGTCTTCTCATCTTTTACCTCTTTTTCGACCGAAGAACCTAGAGCCATTTCAATATCACGAGACACTAATGGTTTATTTATTCTAGTTTCACATTTACTTGATAAAAAAAAAAACACAAAAAAAATGTCAATTACAACGTTAAAAAACTAAACGAATTTGAAATCGGCACAAGCATGCTTTTATTACATCACACGAAACAACGTTCCTCCCAATAAAATACGGTCATGTGAGATAGAGATACCGAACGGTTCAATTAAAATGACAGAGGGAGGGCAAATTTCCGGTGATATGCCAGTGTGCACACCTTTAATTAATATTTAACAATGCTAAATATGTCCAAAGTTGTACTTACGGATTAGATGGCCCTAAAATTATGAAGAAATTATCACAAGAAAATCAACTTGAAAACATTTTTTATTTCTTGCGCAAACCGAACCAAAAAATTGAGCGAAAGTTTACAATAATTAATTTTATTTTGAAATTTGAAGAGAAGAATTTATCTTGATAATGTGTAACACTGATGAGAAAACTGAAAAGTAAAATCGAACTCGTTGTGTTACAATGCCAATTTGCCGACAGGCGACATGCAGACTTGCAGAGTAATCTGTTTTTTTTTTTTTTTTTTTAATTTTTACGGGAGCACAACGATTTTTGTTTTTGTTAAATTTTTTACCATACCAATTACCATACCTACCACCTTCATGTTTTGGGCAATTTTGGCACATATTTCCAAATTATTTTTTTGCATTCTTGATTCTACATTATTAAAATTTAAAATACTTAATGCATTGCATTTTTGCTGCATAAAAAAAACATAAAAACTAAAAACTTGATTAGTTAAACTTAACTTGCAGCAGTTGCAGCCAATATTTTTTGTTTTTTTATAACTTTAAATTCATGCTCGTTTTATGATAACAATCATGAAATTTTTCAAGTTATGATGAATGTTAGTAAATGTCGATTAAAAATTAAACGAAGAAAAATATGACCAAGTAGTGTAGAAAAAATGAAAAATTTCGGTAGTATACTTCGAAATGCTCGAATTTAAATTCGTTTTGCTATTAATAGCAGTCACTTATCCAAAATTTACTCTTAGAGAAGTATCTATTTCTACAACACCAGATCAAGGAAGTGAATTTCCAACCTCATCGATAAATTTCCAGAATCAAAAAGAAAAATTCAACACTAGTTAGTATGGTACTTGATCATTTAAAAAAGTATGAGTTCTGTTATACCTATTTAGCGTTTGGTAGTATATTATAAATATTTATAACAGTGCAATTATCAACTTCTGGCATTAAGCATTCGGTATCACCCCATTCACCTCTAAATTACTTTTATTTCCAGCAGGCAGTCTGTCAAAATTTTCAAAGGCAATTTTATCTAAATTGAGTACAATTAAGAACGCCTGTTTCAGTAATACTCTCTCCAGATTCCAGGTAATTTTAGCTGTATGCAATCATTAGTTTTTTTTCAAGTTTAAAGAGCAGAAAATACTTTATTATTTATCTGCTTAGGAAATTCTCATATCAACTCAAAATAAATCACATCAAATGCACGAACCAGTAGGCAAAATGACTACGACGCCTGAGAAAGTTGAGTGTAAGTCTCACTGTACGTATGTGCGATGGTTCGAAGTTGAATGTGAACTGATTTATTAAACTGATAAATTCATAAATGTACTGTATGTTGAAAGTTGATTATAAATATTGTAACTGTAAGTTCATAATCGTATTATTACACATTTTTTGAATAATTTCTAGGAGATGTACAAAATTCGTAGGTAAAATAATATTACTATTCAATTGTTTAAGTGTATCTGTGTATCTGTGTACATATATCAATGTATCAATCAAAGGAGCAACGTTCTTTGGTTATATATGTATTTCAAGCAAATGAGTTAAATAATACTCTAATCATAATTAATATCCAATTTTTTTCAACAAAAACGAAATTTATGTAGGTAAAATTTAGGTAAAATGAAAAAAATAGTATGAAATCGTGAAATTGCAATAACTTCATTTTTTTCGCAGACAATAACAACACTGACCAAACCACGTCTCGCCTTGTCCCCCTCGGACCCCCTCCTACCAAATGGCTCATTCATTTAGCAAAAACAAAATCTCGAAAAGCATGCTACGAGATACGAGAGCAAAAATATTCTGATTAAATTGATTAGAAGCAAGAAATTGGACAAAAACAACAAAAATAAAAGAGAGTGTTTTTATGGAATTGTGGTGTCACTGCTAAGAACTCATTAATTAAGTGTGCGAAGTACAAATTTGTGTTTCATACTCGAGTCGAGGGTTACGTGAATTATTTTGTGTTTTATTATCATCTGAGAAAATGGAAATCGCTACGTATCAGATTAAAAAGTTCAGTCATTATACACCTTCTCCCAAAGCTATTCACAATTTATCTTATAATCCAACTTTGTGCAAATTAGCTTTATCAAGGTACGTACCCTGTGTTTTTCATAATCGTCGAGTATAAAGTGTTGCGGTTTTTAAGCAAAACTTGAATATGACGTGGACAAATTTCAGATCAAACAACACTATAGAAATTTGGGATTTGCAACATACACCACACATAGATAGAGTTTTCTTTGGCGATGCAAATGATTCCGTTGAAAGCATATCATGGTTAAACAATCGACTATTCTGTAGCGGAATGGCTGGGAGTGTCATAGAAATCGACTTGCTGAGTTTACAGTCAAAGGTATATTACGATGCCCTTTTTAAAAAAACGCAGTATGTTAACACTCGATTGCCGTTCCTCAAAAATAAAATTATTTTTTTGTGTTTTATCTAGCACGAAATACCCGTCACTTCAGGATCTTGCTGGTGCATTGATACTAATAGTAAAGACTCATTGATTGCTGTAAGTGATTACAAATTCAACAGTGATATACATACATGTATAATTCTAATGTCTAACACATCTACTTCTGAATTTCCAGGCTGGAACTGAAGATGGTTACATAAATATTATCAAAGTGCACGATGACAGTTTATTACACGAAAAACTTTTGGATAAACAACAGGGTAACTTTACTTGGAATAATTTGTATTTGTATGGCTCTATAGATTATTTTATAACTGATTTATCTTAAATTTACACTCATAGGTAGAATCCTCTGTATTGCTTGGGATCGAAGCGGCGAATATTTAGCCACGGGATCCATAGACGCTGTTCGCGTATGGAATGTCAATACAGGACATGCGATCCATAAATTATTTCCTGGCAGAAGTGAAGCTCACAAGCCGACAGTAATTTGGTGCATCACTATCACAGATGAATTCACCATTATTTCAGGAGACTCAAGGTATTATTTACGTTTACAAATTCGAATCATCTTCTCTGCGAAAGATCTTCAATGGCTTATTTTTTTCTACGTCACAGGGGGAAGATAACATTTTGGGACGGACAACGAGGTTTATGTATCGATTCTCATCAATCTCATAAAGCAGATGTGCTAGCATTATGTCTAGATGACGATCAAAATAAATTATATTGCGCCGGTACGTTGTGTCTAATCTCAATCTGATATGAAGTTTAACTTGTAGTACAAAACAATTAATTTCAGGCGTTGATCCTTTGATTTCATCATTTGAAAAAATCAACATTAAAAGTTCATCTCTAAGTATGGGCAATAATTACAAGTGGATTAAATCTATACAACGAGCGATTCACGATCACGACGTTAGAGCCCTTGCAATGGTTGAAGATAAATTATTTTCTGGAGGTAATAATAATTTGAAAACGTTTCGTATGTTTATTTGTTACGACCGCCATCTGATTTTTTTCAATTCTTCAGGAGTTGACGGATATTTAGCTTTGAGTAGTTATCCTCCAAAAGTACTCATCAAGTATTCTCCATTACTTCAGGTTCGTTTTAATCTAGAAATGTAGCATGTTTTGTGACTGCAATTTAACGATTTAACTTGGACATGTAATTTTTGTTTTCTAGTCGAGAAAAGTTTCCTTAGCTTATAAAATGAACATTGTACTTATACTCTATGATGAGCACATGGAATTGTTTCACTGGGCTAGTGACATTTTATCCAACGTCGCTATGATAAAATCGTATAAAAATGCGCCAATACGATGTGCTGCAATTTCTCCAGATGCTAATTGGATTGCATATTCCACAGACTCGGTCGTAAGATTATTACGATTTTGTTTAGTAAGTAATTTAGCAAAATTTTATCCTAGATTTATCACAAAAGTTTAATACGAGTGTTGTAATCACAAAAAAATGTGTTTTTAGGCCGAAGATTATTCGAAATCTGAAATAAAACGAATCAGCGGATTACCTACAGAGTTTAAATCGGCTTCGGTATGCTTTAGCTTCTCACCGGATAGTAAATATCTCGCTTCTGCGGGCAAAAATAGGATCATTTGTGTAGCAGAGCTTGCTCCGGATGAAAGTGTACGGTTGTTGTATCAGTTGAATACTAATTATTCTGGTAGGTCATCATTTTCATCAATTTCTTTCTCCTTTTTTGATTTATAGTCAGCTCATTATTTTCTGTTGCAGTATTAACAGATATTGCATTTTTATTACAAATAACGGAAGATTGTGAAAGAATAGTAGCTGCCGATCGATCTAGTAATATTGCTGTGTGGAATAAAGCTCAAGTTAGTAGGCAAATGTCGAATATTTTTTGCCCATAACTGATCAGTTTCGTTCACCTGATACCAATTTATTTTGTATTTTTATAGTTTCATTGTTCCTTACCTAAGCACAGTAGCGCTCCGACAGCATTGACAATTAATTCTAGTAATGATACCATCGTAGTTGCATATGCTGATCACAAGGTAATTAGCTGAAGTTTGAGACAAGCCTTTGAAAATTAACTGCTCCGAAGCATTGCCCATTTTAACATTAAAATTTGTTCTAGATTGTGGAATATGATATGAGCATAAAAAAGTACTCCCTGTTTTCTCAAGCGTTGGGCCAAAAACATCCGAAAAAATGGCTAAATCGGCATTTCCCTGTCGAAGGAATTTTATGCGATCCGCATAACAGCGACGTCATCTTATTTTACGACGATAGCACAATTTGTGTCGTTGATAAATCCAAGGTTGGGTGATATTTTAGTAATTATTACACGATTATGAATTAATTATTACACACTGTGTCCCATTTTGTATTTGTAGAAACTGCCAGAAGTTGACTGCAAAATACCACGTCTCGATCGAGTCAGATCTCCGGATAGTAGTGACAACAGTGAAAGTGGCGGTAGTCAATTTTCTCTTAGTCGATCTGATAATATGGCTTTCCACATTATGAAAACATTTAAGGTATTTGTACATTATTCTGAATCTAGTTTGTATCCGAAATTGATTTAACCTAGCCCATTACGGCTGTTTATTTGTTCAGCATTTGGTGTTTTTGAGCGATTACGGTGTCGATAATCAACTGATGGCTGTGGTTGTTGACCCAGACGCGTTGACGAGTAAATTACCATTTGCAGTTTTGAAGAAACGTTTCGGTACCACTTAGTGATTGATAAGCACTTACGTAGCGAATACAGCGATGTACGAGACATGTCTATCTGGCAATGCCATGTCGTGTTACGGTGTGGCATTTCGATCATTTGCATCTGGTTCCTTATTCGAGTGAATTTACTCTTGAAGAAGAGAGACGATATTTTAATTTAAAAATAAGAACGATTGTAAGCCTACGAAACGTATTTGTAAAAATGATTGTTAAAATTTATAGGCTCTACGAAAGATTGCAATCTTTGATTTACCTCTGATCGTTATTGTTGTGAAAATTTCTATACTTCTTTAAATTAACCAAGAGTTTTGTTTTGTTGTTAATCTGATTTTTTGCGAACAGAATAAAAATTACAATTTTTTTGTTTGAAATGTTTTTCTTTTTTTGATCATCGTATTCTAGCCTATAGCATCTAAGGAGCGGATTTATATGAAATGATATTATGTTTTTCAGTTTTGAAGTTGAATCGATAATATAATATTCCAGTTACTTTTCCGTTTCACGTTATTTCAAAGTGAATGAGCCCTATTTGTTGTTGCATATTTTTCATATTTTGCCCAT